>JAACNH010001348.1:41870-79876 GCA_019447015.1 Hymenochirus boettgeri | reverse complement strand
TGGGCAGTATTATATGTAACGTTCACACTGTGGGCAGTATTAAAATATCCGAATTTCAAGGATGGGCAAGGGGGCATCTTATGTGTACCAGCCTTTCAAGGCTGGACAAGGGGGCATCTTGTGTAACAGCATTTCAAGGCTGGGCAAGGGAGCATCTTGTGTATCAGCCTTTCAAGGCTGGGCAAGGGGGCATCTTATGTGTACCAGCCTTTCAAGGCTGGGCAAGGGGGTATTTTATGTGTACCAGCCTTTGAAGGCTGGGCAAGCGGGCATCTTATGTGTGCCAGCCTTTCAAGTCTGGGCAAGCGGGCATCTTATATGTGCCAGCTTTCAAGACTGGGCAAGGGGGCATCTTATGTGTACCAGCCTTTTGAGGCTGGGCAAGGGGCATCTTATATGTACCAGCCTTTCAAGGCAGGGCAAGGGGGCACAACATATGTACCAGTGTGTAAAAGGTGGGCAATGGGGCAGCATTAAATGTGCCAGTTACACTGTGGGCAGCATTGAATGTATCTGTCGCTCCGTGGGCACTATAAAATGTACCAGTTACACTGTGGGCATAATTTAATGTACCAGCCATTCTGGTGTGCAGATATATGTACGTCCCAACTGTGGGAGGACGTATTATAGGTAACCGTTCACATGTGGGCGTTAGTATTACAGTATATGTAACATTCACCGTGGGTAGTTATTATATGTAACTTTTCACGCTGTGGGCAGTATTATATGTACAGTTCACTTGGTTATTGTGGGCAGTGATTTATAGTTAACGTTCACGCTGTGGGCAGTCTCAGTATTATATGTAACGTTCACGTTACTTTGGGCTTAGTATATTATGTAAAGTTCACGCTGTGGGGCAGTTATTATATGTACGTTCACATGTGGGATTCAGTATTATATGTAAACATTCACACTGTGGAATGAGAAACAGTAGGGCCCGTTATTATAGGTAACGTTTTCACACTGTGGGCAGTATTATATGTAACGTTCACATGTGGGGCCAGTATTATATGTAACGTTCACACTGTTGGGCAGGGAACATTACACGCATAATGTCTATGATATGTAACGTTCACCCTGCGGGCAGTTACAGTATATGTAACATTTCAACTTGGGTAGATTATATGTCAACGTTCACACTGTGGGCAGTATTCGTATATGTAAAGTTACACTGTGGGTTATTATATAACGTTAACGTTGCGATATAATGCACATGTGGGCCATATAAGTCACGTTCAACTGTGCAGTATTGTAACGTTCACATTGGGCAGTTAATTATAGTAACGTGTCACACTGTGGGCCAGTATTAGCAGTATTATAGAATGTAACGTTCACACTGTGGGCAGTATTATAGTAACGTTACACTGTGGGCAGTATTATAGTAACAACATTCACACTGTGGGCAGTATATAGTAACATTCACACTGTGGGCAGTATGATATTAAACTTCACACTGATGTGGTGCAGTATTACAGTTATATGTAACATCACACTGTGGGTAGTATGTATATGTAAACATTCACACTGTGGGCAAGTATTATATGTAATGTTCACACTGTGGCAGTATATATGTAACGTTCACAGGTGTGGCAGTTAGTATATGTAAACGTTCACACGTGGGCAGTATATTTACAGTATATGTAACATTCCACTGTGGTAGTATTATATGTAACATTCACACTGTGGCATATTATATGAACGTTCACACTGTGCGGACAGATTTATGTAACGTTCACATGTGGGCAGTATTATATGTAACGTTCACACTGTGGCGGGCAGTATTATATGTAACATTCCACACTTTGGGCAGAGTATTATAGTACAACGGTTCACACGGTGGTCGTATATTATAGTAACGTTCACTGTGGGCAGGATTATTAAGTTCACACTGTGGGCAGTATTATATGTAAAATTCACACTGTGGGTAGGATTATATGTACGTTTCAACCACTGTGGGCAGTAGTTATATTGTAACGTTCACCACTGTGGGCAGAGTATTAAAATACCGATAATAAGTACATGACTCCCCAGCCATTACATCTGTATATTCTTGTCATTAGCCCCCAGTAACGTTAACTATATTATTTACGTAATTAATGTACAGTATGAAAACTCCCCAGTAAAACATACTACTATATATCGTATAATGTACAGTAATGAAACCTCCCCAGTAGTAATTACTGCTTATTTATATCCGTATAATGTACAGTTACATAGAAACCTCCCCAAACATTTATATTTATTATAGCCGTATAAGGTAAACAGTACATGGAACTCCCCAGTAAACATTAACTATATTATTATATCGTATAATGTACAGTACATGGGAAACCTCCCCCAGTAACGATTACTAATATTATATCAGTATAAGTACAGGACATGGAACCTCCCCCAGTAACGTTACTATATTATTATATCCGTATAATGTAAAGTACATAGTAACTCCCTTGTACATATGCGGTCTGTCTCTTATGCAGCAGCAGAACCAGCCCGACCAGACCTTGCTGTTCACTCCTACCTCCTCAGCCAGGACACCTCTGTGCGGAACCAGAGGGGATGGAGAGGGAACTGAACACTGAATTGACGCCGGGGGAGGGAACTGGAAGATTCACTTCTGTGCATGAAAGGTGAAGGGCAGTGTTAACACCGTCTGTAAGTTTACGGACAGTCCGTGAAAATAAAACATCCGTGTCGGTAAGAAATAAACACTTCAATTACTTTACATACTTCACCGTGCAGAGGAACCTCGGGCGGCAGTGGCAGCTCAAACTCCTCCCCCTTCCGTTCAGCAACTTTACAGATTGACTTGTGCTGGGTTTTCCTTTCCCCTGGTAATGTGATTTTCCTGGTGATCACTAGAGGGCGCTGTTAGTCTGCATGTAAATATCCGTTGTATTCAATTAGATCAACTGGACTTGAAGTTTAGTTCTTGAAGACGTTTCGCTAGTCATCCGACTGGCTTTCTCAATTCAGAATGACTTGTACAAGAATCTGTGGCAATTATGTACCCTGGAAAATCCCAATTAGCATATCACAGCCAGGTGTTAAGGGTGTGGTTGGATAGTGGCTAAGAGGTGTTATAGGAACGCCCAGAGTAAGGTGTCAAAACAGAATTGTACATGGCATGTAAATGAACATACTGTGCAAACCAACTTTCTGTTACCAAGTGGTTTCAAACAAACCTCCATAACCCTAAGGTGGCCATAGATAAGGAAGATTTTACTTATCCGACCGAGCGATCCCACGACATTAGACTGATCCTGCCAGAAACGCCTTTCCTGTTCTCTGTGACCGACATGCGATCGCAAATCCCATTCATTTTGCAATCACACGTCGCATGTCTTCCTAATGCATGGCCACCTTAACTTCTGGCCATCTGTGTATCTGTGGCATGGAATCCTTCCCGAGTACTAATATTGTTACTAACTGGTGTGGTTTTTTCATCCCTGTGAGTATTATTTGTGCCGGTAATTTAAAGGTTCTGAAGTACAGGATACCATGGTGCTCGCTGCATCTACTGGAACCAGGGGTAGCTGTGTGGGGGTGAGCATGTTGGGAGCTGTAGTTTTAAAACTAAGATTCAATAAAAGTTCTTATCGTTTAAAATGGGGCTAATTTTGCCCCAACCAATCAGATGTTAGCTTTCAAATGTTAAATAAAATCTGATTGGTTGGGGCAAAAATTAGCACCATTTAAACGATAAGAACTTTTATTGAATAACCCCGTAAGCAGTGCAGGGCTGCACTGATTGCAAAGCTGTTGTAATTAAAGAACATACAGGGTATTCAATAAAAGGTCTATGGTTTTAAAATGGTGGTAGTAGAGAGAATTGTACCGTGTTAGCCAATACATTTAAAATGGCGCTAATTTTGCCCCAACCAATCAGATGTTAGCTTTCACATGTTAAATAAGACTGATTGGTTGTTGGGCAAAATTAGCACCATTTTAAATAAGAACTTTTTGAATCTCCCGATTATGTCCAACTCCGCAGCATTTGTGTTGACTCCCAGCGAGTCGGTTTAGGGGGGATAACTGGTGCCTGGAACCCCCCTTTCTCCCTACTCAGTGCAGTGTTGCTGTTCCACTTCTCCTGGTGCCCATAGACTCTACATGACCGTTCCATAGACTTAAATAGACTGTTACATGGATTGTTACAATACACTGTAATAAAGGTGCAAGAAAGCAATTAAACTAGACTAAATAAAAAATGAAATACGGATTGCCGAACAAAGCAAGTCCAACCCCAAAATGTTTTTTAAGTATATAAATGGTAAAAGATGAGGTCTGAGAATGTGGGACCATTAAATAATGGGGTAGGTGGTTGTAGAGGATGCCGAAAAGGCTAATCTGCTAAACCGTTTGACATCAGGTTTTACGTTGAGAGTCCTTGTCCTTACAGCAGGGATTGGTAATAATATGCAGGGAAGAAATGAAGAGTATTCACAATGGCTTAACAGAGATAGGATAGGTAAGAAACAATTAGACAAAGCAGAGATGGATTATATCATGTGGGGCCCTAGGCAGGGCCATAATTAGGGCCCTTTTTATTAAATATATGTATAGACTATAATATTGTTATAATGTATATAATTATGTAATATGCAGTGGAGTGATCATTCCATTACATTCTTTATAAATGAAGGGATTGTTAAATGTGCTGCAGCAAAACAAAGCTCTGTGAACCTCTACAAAGATAGATACCGGCATGTCAAATTACCTGTTCATCCGATCCAGGCACCACCACCGCGCGACAGTAATAACCTCAGATTTATCGGCCCACACTGAAACACGGAAATAATGTCGGTTGGCCTGAAAATCTGTGTGTGTGTACCCAGCCTTAATGAAGGGAATATCTGTATTGGCTAAAGGTGGGCATAGATATGAACGATAACAGGGGAACGACAGAATTTACCTATTATCGTTCATGTGTATGAGCGTTTTCCAACTGGAGTGCCGACGAACGACTGTAGTCGTGAATGACGGCAAAATTCTGCATATGGGGATCGATTGGGTCCGTGTGCTGTTCCCATAGCATGTGTGCCAATGGCGCACATTCTTTGGGATCGCATGTGTATGGCCAGCTTAAAGGGTATCTCCACTCATAATATTGACCTTTAGGAATCCAGTTCTATTGAAGAACAGGCGATAAAGAGGATGCGTCTTACCTTCCGTTCTTCAATAGAACACACAGGAGCCAGGAGAGAAGGTAAGAAACTTACCCGCTCGCTCTATGCGCATGCGCGATCTATGTGTATAGAAGACAAGGTCCATCGGGACCTGTCAGACAAAGCAATATTATGAGTGGAGATACCCTTAAACTGTGATGATAATCATGGCAATTAGAGATAATATATAATTATATGGTCCATATATATATGTATGTATTCGGCCATGAACCTCTTTCTGGGCTTGTTCAATGGTAACACATTTAGTAATCCCCCCCCCCCCCCCCCTGAAAATCCTGCACTTGCCACTGTCCCTAAACATTTTAAGATCTGGTGACCCTGTTTCAGGGAGCTGCCGACAAACAGTGCTTGGGATTCAAGTTCTTAATATCCAGCAAGCAGTATTTTCCCTTGTGAGATTCGAGTGTAGTGATCTGGAAAGGTTCATTATCCATATACATGATCTACTTCATAATCACTGTAGGGATCAAAACAGCATGGGAAGGACAAGGAATGATTATGTGCTATGAGGGGCAAACGTTTGTCTTGCTATTAATTTTCAGTTTACAAACGCGGTGTGTCAGCAATCCAGTTCAAACCTCAGTGTTAGTCAACCCTCAGTTCTCAAACAGTTTTACAGTCAGCCCTCTAGTTGAAATTGAAGAACCAGTGTTAAAACCCCCAAACTAAAACTGAACCCAATACTGGCCACACTGTGTAGTTTAAAATAACCTTACCTTACATCCCTGCTCCTTATGGTTCTCCTGCTATGTGTTCAAAGTCCAGGAAAGTGAAGAGAAGGAGGTGTCAGTAAGATATCCGGCCTAAGGACTGTGACATGCGCAGGGGAGCCATTTCTGCTCCCTCTCCACATCTGGATCCATCCTCTGGGCACTTAGCGGGAAACCGTTTGGCCGTAAGGTAGGTGCCCCTGCAAACCCCAACCGCCAAAACATTTCTTAAAAAAAATGTGTTAAAATCATACTTACAGACCCTCCTCTCCCGCAACATCTCCATTGACAGCAGCCGCGTCTGTGATTGACTGCCTCTCAGCCAATCACGGACATAACTGCCAGTCGGCCCCCACTTGCAACTTCCGCCGCAGCGGGAGCCAGATCAGAGACGCCACGGGAGAGAATGGGCTGTATGTAAGTAGCGATCTGAACATTTTTAAAAAAAAATATCTCGGCAGTTGGGGGTGGGAAGGGGGCACCTACCTTATGCCTATCTTAAATCTTGGGTATCTAGGAAATTTTACCCTCTTATCCTTAAAAATGTTGAACTTGGTTGGCAACCCTGATAGTGTAACTAATCATTATACAATGAATTATTATGGTAATATGCAGTTATATATACCAATATAATATATATATATATAGTAGTAATATATTATTGGTTTAAACTAATAAATTATTATTATTACTAGTATCCTAATACTATTTATTGTTACTATTACATTATTAATATTATTAGTGTTATTATTATTATGACTATTATCATTAGTGATTATAATTAGTATTTTACTACTGTTATTATTTTAATTTATAATTATTGTATTATCATTATTATTAGTTATTAATACTACTGCTCTTATTAATATTATTATTAGTTAATATTTATCCTTATTATATTTGTCATTACAGTATATTATTATTCTTTTTGCTATTAATATTATGTATTATTATCATTGTGGGTATTGACATTATTAATATTTATATAAATTGGCCTATCTGTAGGTGTTACCATGTGGCTTATCCCTCATATTAGATTGTGAGCTCTGTGGTGATTCGCTATGGAACACATTGTCCAAATGAGAAATAAAATAACTCATTCTCTGCTTTAGAAATAACACTGGTTTAAAAACGTGTGGTTGTACTGGGACAAAACTGGATTCCAATCTGGTGTGCAGGGAATGTCGATGTGACTGGAAGGCTCCTGGTAATGAGAACCCGTAGACCCAGTAAGTACTAGGATTTATTCTCATATTTTTACCCGTCCGGATTGTCTGTCCGTAGGTACACAATGAAGTGCTGATGGGAAGGAAGAATTTTCCATTCATTTTGCTCTAATGAATCTAAATATTCAGCAGTAGTTGTATGTAAGGTTAAAGTCTTGTACACATTAGATAATTGTCAGACAATGAAGTCCAATGGCTGACAAATCTAATGTGTATGGCAGGCATCCATCATTGGTTGTTAACAATTCTAGTATTAGCACATTACACAGAATCCCAATCCAACCCCCTGGTGATGTGGAAATTAGACTTACCCAACTGCCCCACAGTCTGCTCCAGTCTATCTCCTTCAATGTGCAGGTGGTGCAAATTATGGAAAGTTCTTCACTGCAGGATGAGCTTCCCACCCATAGGCGTGTACAATCCTAGTTAGCCATTCGAGAGGAAGGATTTACCATCGGGAGCAAGAATTCCAGTAGGTTGTTTCCTGAAACTAATGTACTGATGGGTGAGGACCCATTAACATCCCCTTTAACTTCCCTTTAACTGTAACATTTTATGTTAAAGAGCTTTAATTCCTTGGGATGTCTACCACCGCCTACACATCCCTCATTCAATTTCTACCTAAACACTACAGGGTTAAACATTCCCCTTTCCCTATCATTGCCCTTGCTCCATGATCCGTAAATGGAATTTTCAGCCTTAGCCCAGGTTACACTTCCCACTGCCACAACCCCAAGTCTCGCCCCTGGTTGGCTGCTGACCTGGCTCTCCCAGTTAACCCTAACCATTCATTCTGTCTAACACACATATTAATTATTACCTGTAACCCACAGCATGTTTATGAGATGTTAATGTTAAACCAGACAAAACGAACATAAATTAGAAAATCAGATTTACTGCAGACACTATCAAGGGGAGACAGCCTGTCAGTATGGCCACACTCCCCGTATGTCTGTGGCCACACTCCCCGTATGTCTGTGGCCACACTCCCCGTATGTCTGTGGCCACACTCCCCGTATGTCTGTGGCCACACTCCCCGTATGTCTGTGGCCACACTCCCTGCTGGATGTCTGTGGCCACACTCCTGCCTGGATGTCTGTAACCACACTCCCTGCCTGGATGTCTGTGGCCACACTCCCTGCCTGGATGTCTGTGGTTTAGTTGTGTCCAAATTAAATATTCACATAGCTAGAATCCTGGACTAGGGTACTGACCCCAAGGGTTATTACCAATGCTGCGCAGAAGAAACTAGACATCTCTCCCTTCCTATCAGATGATACCACACTGCAAACCTCATTTATAAATCAGTTGAGATTGGTGATTGTCCCTGGGATATGTAGTTTGGGACCATCTCAAGGATCCTGATCGGAATATTCCTATTGTCCTTCCGACTGACTGACACCTTGGTATTTGGGCTGTTGGTACAAGAGGTTCCTATATAACAGAAATATAATGTGCAGAGGTTGGAAGGTCACTGGTGTAGCTGGGATTTTCCGAATTTGTTTCATTGACTTTTCGGCCATATATCGGGTTTTACCCTTCTTTATACCGACCACGAGTATCGCTATCGGTTTCAACAGCTGGGATGAAAAATATCGCCCATTGACAATACCGATACACACGGTTTTTGGTGGCTATAAAGGATCACTTTTTTCTCGCCCCTTTATTAATATGGCCCTAACCATAAATTCCTAGAAGTTGAGTATAGGATTAAAGGGGAAGCTCACTTGTAAGGTGCCATAAAGATTATATGCGCCAGTGATCCATAAAACTTTAAAGTTATTTATAATAACATAAAATCATAGTAATAGAGCACCTAGCCACAGGTGATCAGCCTGACAACGTTTCGGGCATACCCACTTTATCAACGGCCAATCCTTTAAAGATTACACAAAGTATTAACAGTATAAAGTCGCCATACCCCTAATGATCGCGGCCATACACACATTAGCGATAAAGGGTAATCCCTGGTAATGACTGTTGTACCCAGCTTTAGTAGTAGGAAATAAATGTCATTTATAACCTTATAATACACCAGAGCTATGCTTTATCCATGACTCACTGAATCGTGTGTAAATTAGGGGACAACATACCCCCCTACTTTTTAAAGAGTGGCACGGCCACACTGCAACCCAAAACACAAATCGCACAGGAATCGCATGCGATTTCGTTTGCGTTTGCATTTTCTTCATTAAGTATGGAAAACGCATCCGATTGCGATTTAAAATGCGGAACGCAAATCGCAATCGCACCCGAAAAGTGCATTTTCGGTGTGCGGTTGCCGCGATTCCAAATGATTTGAAAAAAAAGCATTTTGGGGGTTTAGTTTCCTTTAAAACATAAGAGGGTTAATGGCCTGTCTAACTTGCCCTGCAGCCTTCTACATCTCTATGATACAGAACCGTACAATAGAGAGAGATTAATCAATTCCATCAATGTGGTCCATGCAGTTTATAGTCCTTTCTGCTTTTTATCCTGTCATTAGATTTCTATTTTTCTAGCAATAATACTTGGGACAACAATGATTAAATACGGTAAGAGGTGCCTGAGCTGTTAATTCCCTTAACCAATCAGATCGGTTCTTCTACAAGTTAGAAACATTTAATTACATCTGATTGGTTTTGCTGCAGATTATTAAAAACATGGTCACCTCTTAGCAAATAAGCCCCCCCCCACCCACGTCATTTCATTGATACAGCCAAACACAACCCAAAGGAGAAGGGGACACATAGATACAGAATTAGCTTCTTCCAGAGCTTTCGAATGAATATGGATAGATATTTCCAGAAAGATTGGGAAAGGAAAGTCAAAGTTAAGTCTTATAAATGAATGGGCACCTTTCGATATATCGCCGTATGAGATAGATCCCTATCTATCAAGAGCACACTTGATATGTAATAAGCAGGTGAGTGTAATAAGCAGAGTGAGGTAATAAGCAGAGTGATGTAATAAGCAGAGCGATGTTGTAATAAGCAGAGTGAGTGTATGTAATAACCCCCAACCACATGTTAAAATGTCCATATGCAATAATTTAGTTCCCACGTACATGTTTTCAAGTAGGGAGCCTATAAACACACAATGGGAATATTATTATCTCGCGGTATCTGTTACTGTGCAGTATCTGAATTAAACCACAGTTGTATATTATAACTGGCGTGGGATTATTATATTATATATTATAATATAAAATACCATTATCGCACTGTATTTTACAAAGTCGGTAAAGGAGCAATATCTCCCCTTTTAAATATGGCCAAATGTCTGGGGAGGACTACAAATCCCACCATCCTCAGAATTACCATTGCAAACATATATTTACTATCCTGGACACAGCCCAATCACAAAACCAGAAATAAGAAATAATTCATTTATCCAAATTACAAATTATAACTAAGACTTAACTGTAACTAAAGAAAGGAAGAAACTCGTGCAAGAAATGCCCATGAGATCCATATTGGCCACTGGGAAATGACCGGTATTGATGGACAGTTTTCCATAGAGCGGCTATCACAATGAATACATATATATGTAATTATACTACACTGTTCATATGATCTGTATGGCCCGGTAACAAAAGATCAAGGGGCCGGTACCGATTTACCACTGGTGGTCGGGGAACGTTGGACTAACTGATGATTTCTATTCGGCTTTCACTGCCCGAGAAAGCTGCATGGAGAGGGCTCGGTGTGAGGTGGCTGAAAAGGTGTGTAGGTGCCTTAGGGTGTGTAATTCACCTCTAATAAAAGGACAGGAGACCCAAGTCAAAGTCCAGGGAGATATCCTGAATCTCCCGCCGGGTGTGAAATATCCGATAACAGCCATTTTTATGCGATAGCATAATAAAGTATTGGTTCTCCCCACTGAGCATGCCATGAACCATTTACTGTTAGTTTGGTACAAACCCCAGGATTTTGTATCATTCCAGTCAGAGAATTCTCCTCTTCCCTGCCACACCTGCAAGGACACCCCTACACACCACTTGCCTAATTCACTGCCCTGCACGTCCCAGTAATGGGCGCCATGAGTTAAAACCCCTGGTGCTCAAAACCTCATTACAATTGAACAATTCTAGTGTTTCAAGGAAGCCCATGGTCGTTTTAAGAATCTTACAACTTTCAAGTCCTCCGAAACCCTTCCATTGTTATCAAGTGTGTTCACATCCAAAAACCATGTCCATCACCTTCTGCCCACAAACCCACCTTTCTTTTACAGCAGGAACAAGTTCAGATAATCCTGTAAATAATGATTCTTTGATCTCATATTCCTCCTGTGTCACTACGTATTGGATCTCGATAACATCATCTTTCCCCCTGCCCTTCACATAGTCAAATGGAGGATCTATCCCATTCCTCACATGTAGGACAGTTAATGGTTTTCCATCTTACACATCTCCTCAATATCACGTATGATGTTAGACAACTTGTTCTTCTGTTCCTCCAGCTGCTGGATAAGGTTAGAGAAAGGAAGGACAAGTTTCTCTTCCTGCTGGGAAATCTCACTCACCATTTGCTTCTCTAAAGCTTCCAGATATTCCTTGATTTTATGAACAAGGAAGCGATTCTCTGTTTTACAGCTGCAGACTTTTTTTGGATCTTTGCTTTAGATTTCTGTTGATTTCCAGATCTTCTTCAATCTTGTCTCTTTTTGGAATCATATACTGCAGGAGATTCTTTAGTTTATCCTTTTCTTCTCGGATATGCCTCCTCGAGCAGCTCCACCGTATGTCCCCTGTGGGCCCCAGCCAGGCAGCAGGACACACAGATGCAGACAGAATCATCTGTGCAATAATATTCAGAATCTTCTTGTGCACGGAGCATTTCATCTTCTCCATTGAAGCTGTTGGCTCTGTTAAGACGTGTTCCTTGGACTTGCTGTGAAGACTTACATGGTTATCACACGAGAAAACCTCACACAACACACATGTTTTAGCAGCAGGACAGGGGAGTCACAATAGCTGCAGATAATCCCAGATGTCGTGCTTTGTGGTTTCAGAAACCATATATTCAGCTATATTTCGCAATCTCACATTTTTGGTAAGTTCCGGTCTTCTCCGATAAGTCTGTCTACATTCAGGGCAGGAAGGTCGTGTCAATATGTTCCTGACGTCCCATGTTCTCTGAATGCACTCCAGGCAATAGTTATGACCACAGGGCAGCGGTTACGGGGTCTTATAAATGTTCATGCAGATACAGCAGGTCACCCGGCTCTCAGATCAGCAGATGCCATTGTTGTAGGCAGAAGCAAAAGTGAAAATGAGTTTTTTCTTCGAACCCTGTAGAACCAGGAAGCCTAGGGCGGGGATAGAAAGCTAACGTCCTGCTAACACTGGATTAACCCCTTGAAAACAGAAAGTGCTACATGGATGTAGCCACCAAATTGTACCCACTTCACTGAAATTGGTTCGGCACTGACTCCGTCTATTACAGTACTGTGTGTACCCAGCCACAGCTGCTGCTTTGATTTTGTTACCAGAAGCAGCTACGAGGATGGAGCGGCGGGTAAGGTAAATTCCAGTGTCCCCTGGGCGTTCTATTATTCACGGGGAGGTGGGAATACGCGTTCTCATCTCCCTGTGAATAATAGAAACAGATTTTAGGTAATTAACAAAGTACACAAAATCTGCTTAGTGTCCCTTTAAACACAGACCACACCCATTCTTCTTTTTGGGGGAAGAAGAAAATAGACCCTAAAGGGGTTGGATTGGTGGGGGGGGCTGATTGACAGCTGTCCCTCCAACCTCAGGCCCCATAGGCTTGGGCCTACTGTGCCTAATGGTAAATCTGGCACTGGGGATGTTACAATTGGGTATAGCACTTAATGACTGGCCTTTGCTTTTGTAGACTGCTTATAAATGAATGCTGGGATTTGTAGTTTTTCATTATTCTGGAGGGTTGCTGGTTGGATACCCCACCATCTAAACATAAAAATCCCCTCTGGTTTCCCAGGAGCAACAGCAGTCTGCAGACAGGGTGCGAATACAAGAGCCGAGCATTGCTCTCTAGGAAACCAACGCCACTTAACTAGACTATGTCATATTTATTACCTTCACTAACATGAAGATTGCTTCAAACATCAGCTTTTAGCAGCTTCCTCTGCCCTTTAAGAGTCTGGGCAAGGGAGGAAGGTCCCGATAGCTACTTTTTCAGAGAAATAAAACTTGTAGTGCAAATAGAAAGAAAGAGGATCACATACTGCCCTTCAGTTTTTTGATCCACAATTGTCAAAGCCGGCTACAATCAAGTCCATTAGCAAAAGGAAGGCACGGAGAAAGGCCTGGAGAAGACTGCCCCCTGCTGTGCGTGGACAGGCTGCAAAAGCAAAAGCCTACAACACCTGGTATTCCCAGGCGGTCTCCATCCAAGTACTGACCAGGCCCCGACCCTGCTTAGCTTCCGAGATCAGACGAGATCGGGCGCATTCAGGGTGGTATGGCCGTAGGCAGACACCATAGTGAAATTTACCTCTCTGTGCTGCTCGCTCAGGCCCAATCCCTCCCAATTCCAGGCACAAAGCAGGGGAGGAAATGAAAACAACAAAAAGGGAAGAAAGCAGAGTGTGGAGTTCAGCAGCACCCGACTGCCGCTGTGCGCTAAAAGACAAATGCCCACATTTAGCAACCGCCACAAAAAAAGTGCAAAAGCCCACCCAGACTTCTATCTTTCCACAGTATTCCCACCCAAAAACTAACCAGGCCAAACTAAAGTCAAACAGTCAAAACCGGGGAGGGCAGGCCATTCACCGGACAATTTCCCCTCACGGAACCCTGTTCTCGCTGCTTCCCTCGGCTCAATGCGCAGCCAGACGCCGGCCCCTGTCCTCTGGGCAAGTCATTACCTACAACTTGCTTCCCAGGCTCCCCTAAGCTCCTTGGGATTCACTGGTTCTCCCATAGGTCTGCCCAGGGCATGTGACAGATGCAGCGGGGCCATATTGGGAGAGGGCAAAGCCAGTGATCAATGGTTTCATTTCTTCAGGGTCTTGTGCACAACAGCACAGCGGGAACCCGCAGCGTTCAAACAGGTATAGTGACGGCGGTAGAATCCTTCCTAAAGACCAGTGATGCCCAACTGCCGCTGATGGGTGTATTAAGGGGAGTGACGGTGAGTGTTGTGGGCGTAACCGGGCGTGCCGGAGACTATCCCCATGGTCCGCTCACAGCATGCGGTGGTGCTACTAGTGAGGCCCCCAGCATCGGCCAGGTTGGTCACCCCGCTATAGACCCACCCACAAGTCTAAATTGCCGGCCCATGTCAACAGCGAAAACAACGCTCTTTGTCATGCGATGTCCTGGCGGTAGCGAATATGGGTTTTAAATGTTTACAAAGTAAAGAGTATTGCAGGCTGGAAAAACATCATATCCATCTAATCCTCCTTGAACTTTTAAGCCTCCCCTGTCTGACTTCTCCAAAGGAAGAGAAGACAGTACGAGTCTGTTCATACCCAGTGCAGACCTGATAATAACATTTATTAACTATAGACTTTTTTGTACTCCTGTAACAGACATGGGTGTCACCTGATGTCGGTCACACTGTAATAAAGAAGCCATGGGACTATTTTCCTGTCACCTGTCAATCAAACACATCACTACCCTCAGTCTATTTTTCCTGCCATAATTAGGAACTTAACCGCCAGTTTCTCACCCTGGATTCGGTTCAGATCTGCACAGCGACTCACCTAAACTTTCCTTCGCTAATCCGGTCCCTATTGGGGTTCGCAATGTGGCCGATAGGAAGACGCGTTCCTTGCATTTTCCTCACCACCGTTGAAGGTGTTGAAGACCGAGCGAAGTAGCGATCTGTCCCTGCAGTGAAGACCCTTTTAAAGCTATGTTACTGGGGAATACACTCATTTAGCAGGGCCATAGACGTAGGAGCGTGGTAGGGGGCATGGTCTGTATGGGTGTAGGTGGCTGGTTCTCTGTTAGGTAGGTGTCGTTACGCTATGTAAATGATTTAGTCACAAAAGAGCCATGGTTAGGGGGTGTGGGGGCCAAAAAGGGGTGTTCTAGAGTCATGGGAGTTTAGGGTGGTCTTGTAGAAGTGCGCACACACTAGGACAAATGTTATGCAAACCATCTCTTACCATCTGGTACAACCGCCTTTCAGATCATTTTAATTGGAAGGGGGGGACTGTCACAGAGGGGGAGACTGTCCCAGGTGGGAACTGTCATGAGGGGGGCTGTCACAGAGGGGGGTCTGACTGTCACGGGGGGACAGACTGTCACAGGGGGGCTGACTGTCATGGGGGGCAGACTATCACAGGGGGAGACAAACTGTCACAGGGGGGCGACTGTCACAGGGGGGACTGTCACGGGACGGACGGACTGTCACAGTGGGGGGGGGCTGTCACAGAGGGGCGACTGTCACGGGGGGACTCTGTCACAGACTGTCACTCTGACCTTGAAACAGGGGGGGGACTCTGGCCTTGGGAAACTGAGGGGGTTCTGGGCCTCTAGCGGCCTTAATGTTTAGTTGAAAATAAAAATGTCAGAATTCACTGGTTCATTTAATGAATTAGTAGATACACACAATAATCTGGACAAATCTGTCACTCAATCAAAAATAAAATTACTGATCTAGAAGACAGATCACGCAGGAACAACCTCAAGATTACAGGCATTCCAGAGACCATAAAAGACGCCGATTTAAACCAATCTATGGAAGATTTTATTGAGGAGATACTTCCTAACCAAACTAATATGGAACGTACACTGGAATAGAACACACCGATTATTTAAACCAAAAAATTCCCCTCCACGGACCTAGACACGTGATCACTAGATTCCATTCTTTCAAACCAAGGAATTTTTTATGTCAACTACAAGAAACAGATCAAAGGAAAAATATGCCCAGTTACAATTCTTTGCAGATCTATCCAGGCAATGCAGGCAAGGAGATCCTTTCAACCTGCTACTGAGATCCTCAGATTCAACTCAGAAATTCTAAATGGGGTTTTCCAGTATGTGGATAATAACCAAAGTGGTTTCACTTTAAATACCCATCTGAAAGCTATACAGAATTGCCAAGAATGGGAACTAAAGATCCCTAATTCAGTCAAACACCGTTCAAAAGACATACAAAGGCCTGGAAAGAACAAGGAATGGAATAGAAATGGATTATAGAAAAGTACAATCCAAATAAAAATGTATAATGACTTTGAAATAGTAATAATAATGAAGTCTGATATTTCAGGGAAGTACACCTTGATAAAGATAACCAGACCTCCGAAAGTATTATTGGTTATAATATATTGTAAAATTAAAGGGCAAACAAAGGTAGAATCAAACTAAAGAAATGTAAAAATTTGAAGTATAATGACTCGAATTGTCAGTTTTATCTAAGTCTGATAGTATGGTGAAACATGCTAAGATAAAGATGACCAAACTAACTGTATTACTGATCTAAAATATACTAAGAAAATGAAAGGGTATATATGGTATTTCAAGTTGAAAACTGGTAAAACTGTAAAATTGTAATTGTATTACATGTTTTGAAAAATATAAAGGTATATCTTAACCTAATAAAAAGTTTAATAAATAATAGAATACCGTAACGTTTTGAAATGTTAATAATAGATAAGACAGATAGTTTGGTGAAAAGATTTGATAAATCACCACCGACTTAGATTAGATTAAATTAAGAAAATTAAAGGACATACTAAACCAATATGTTGTGACAAGTGTGAAAACAGCTATTACATTAAAACACATGATTATTATCAATATAACAAATAACTTAATAATAAGAGTTTATAATACATAACTAGATATCGAATGTTAATCTGATTTACTAATATATGAAGATGGATAACCTGTTTAAAGGGGAAAATACAACTGGAAAGTTAAACAGTATAAAAATATTTTCAGGGAGATTCAATAAAAGTTCTTATCGTTAAAAATGGTGCTAATTTGCCCCAACCAATCAGATCTATGTAACATTTGAAAGCTAACATCTGATTGGGGCAAAATTAGCACCATTTTTAACGATAAGAACTTTTATGAATAACCCTGCTTGTGTATAAAAGTTAAAATGATACATTTTAAACTCAAGAAAAGTATAGTTAATAAGTAGTTTTATGTCGAGCTCACATACACAACAAGTTGAAGAAAAAGGTTTAACAACTATTTGAAAGGCTATAACAAGTTAATCATATGATGCTGAAACGCAAAACAACTTAAAAAGTTAAGGATAATAAATACAAATTAATCACAACATAGCAATATATTTACACAAGAGCTGACCTGTTACAAAGTTAATAAATCCAAGTGGCACTAAGCCTTCTACCAAACTAGTTATCAATCAATGGCTAGAAATAATATCATACTTGTATCTATGTTAATCTTTTAATTTTTCACTTTAACTTAAAGTTTTGTTTATGCTCCTATCATTATTATGCATTACGGTCGTTATTGCAATACTATTTCAATACCCAGGAGTAGAGATGTCCGAACTTCGCAAAATCCGGTCCGCTCGAGGATCCGCGGAATTTGAAAAAATTCTAAAATTCGAAAATCCACGAGCGGACCCTTAAAACCTTTTAAATGAAAAGTTTAACCTTTAAAATGAAAGTTACGCAAAATCCGTTCTTCGAAAATACGAGGATTCTTCGAGAAATATGAGGATTTTTCAAAAATACGGACCCGAAAATTGGCTTGCCTGTCCAAAAACGTGAAAAATCAGCAAATTGTAATTTCGAAAATTTTCAAAAAAGCGGTTCGGGAAAGTTCAGAAGGCGGAAAAACCGGAAAATCCGCGATATCCGCCGTTTGCAAACGATGGTAATCCGCGGATCCGGGTCGGATCCGCAAACTGGGCCACATACCCAGGAGCAGAATTGCTATAAACATATTACACCTGAAATTAAACAACCAACAGCTGAAAAAGAAAATAAGACTTAAACAACTTAAGCAATTAGACATAACATCAATCGTACCCCCGGGAAGTACCAAGTGGTTGGAAAATAATGTCGCAGATGAAGAGCTTCCCAAATATTTACTGGACTTGTTCCCACATATAGCCCCCCAAAACCACCCAGCAGAGTGGGAAATGGGATAGGGCCCACCGAGCACAGGGGCTTAGACCCCCAACAGCACAACCCCAAAAGACGTCCTTAATAAAACTGCATTATTACACCAGTAAAGAGACTCTTATGCAGGTTACCAGAAATCAACAAACCTCCTTCAAGGGGACAATAATCTACAAATATTCAGTGACCTCTCCCCACTTACTCTAGCAAAAAGGAGACGGATGAGACCAATCAGCTCCGTACTAGGGGAAAATGGAGTCAAATACAAATGGGGTTCCCCTTCTGCCTGATGATCCAACGCTCAGAACAAACAACTCTCAGCAAGAACACCTACCGAATCAAGCCGTTTCTTAACAAAATGGGACTGCCACCCACCTAAAGAAAGCAACCCCAACTTCACACTCACTGGGACAGACCCTCCAACTCCAGGACACCACTGGACAGACCCTCCAACTCCCAGGACACTCACTGGGACAGACCTCCACAACTCCCAGGACACTCACTGGGACAGACCCTCCACTCCCAGGACCACTCACTGGGACAGACCCTCCAACTCCCAGGACACTCACTGGGACAGAATGGGAAAGACTCCCAAAACGCACCTTTCAATTCAAGGGAAGGAACCTCCACGTACATAGTCCAGGAGACTGACACCCTATCCTCAAATTAGTATAACCACCCTATACCCTTGTCATCTACTACCTAAACATATATATATTACTGTGACTATATTACTATAAACTGAACTATACCGAATTGCTCCTTAACTTCAAGTTAATCCCATCCATCTACCCCATGAAAATGAAAGGCCAGTTTCTACTTTTAAAATGAGCCTCAACCACCTCTTTACGTGCTCCGCAGCCCACAAGATATAAAAGAATGACTGACCAGAAAGTTAATGGGTGGGAGGCTGACATGTGACATTCCTAAGGCTTCTCGCACAGTGCCGCTGGCGAGCCAACAGCCTCAGTTCCCTCAGTGTGTGAGGGAGACAGGAAGTCCCTCCCTCCTCTCTGCTGTGTGAAAGTCCTGACAAGAGAAGGTAAGGGAATCTACAGCCTTTCTCTCACGTGTGGAAACAGCCTTTTCAGGCAGAGTTCTCACTCTGTTCTCACTGTTCTCTCTCGCTGAAAAGGCTTTTCCACAGAGTTTCAAGGGGGGGGTAAGAGTGGCCACAGTACATTTGAGGGGAGGGAACCTATTGCATATCTTAAATCTTGGGTATTAGGAAATTTACCCTCTTATCCTTAAAAATGTTGAACTTGGTTGGCAATCCCTGATAGATATGATAGTGTTAACTATCATTAACAATGAATTATTATGGTAAAATATGCAGTTTATATACAATATAAATATATATATAATAGTAGTTATATTATTATTTATAACTAATAATTGATTATTATTACTAGTATCCTAATACTATTTTATTGTTACTATTCATTATTAATATTATTAGTGTTATTATTATTATGACTATTATCATTAGTATTATAATTAGTATTTTACTACTTGTTATTATTTTAATTTATAATTATTGTTATTATCATTATTATTATTTAGTAATATATACTACTGCCAATTATTAATATTATTATTATTAATATTTATCCTTATTATATTGTCATTACAGTATATTATTATTTCTTTTTGCTATTAATATTATGATGTTATTATCATTGTGGTTATTGACATTATTATATATTATATAATTGGCCCTATCTGTAGGTGTTACCATGTGGCTATATCCCTCATATTAGATTGTGAGCTCTGTGGTGATTCGCTATGGAACACATTGTCAAATAGAAAATAAAATAACTCATCTCTCTTGCTTAGAAATAAACTGGTTAAAAAAACGTGTGTGGTTGTACTGGGACAAAACTGGATTCCAATGGTCTGTGCAGGGGAATGTCATGTGACACTGGAAGGCTCCTGGTAATGAGAACCCGTAGCACCTATAGGAGTTAAGTACTAGGATTTCTGCCATATTTTTACCCGTCCGGATTGTCTGTCCGTATGTACACAATGAAGTGCTTGGATGGGAAGGAAGAATTTTCCATTCATTTTTGCTCTAATGAATCTAAATATTCAGCAGTGTTTGTATGTAAAGGTTAAAGTCTTGTACACACATTAGATAATGTCAGACAATGAAGTCCAATGGCTGACAAATCTAATGTGTATGGCAGGCATCCACCATCATGGTTGTTGTAACAATCTTAGTTCTAGCACATTACACAGAATCCCAATCCACCCCCTGGTGATTGTGGAAATTAGACTTACCCAACCTGCCCCACAGTCTGCTCCAGTCTATCTCCTTCAATGTGCAGGTGGTGCAAATTATGGAAGTTCTTCACTGCAGGATGAGCTCCCACCACCCATAGGCGGTACAATCCTAGTTAGCCATTCGAGAGGAAGGATTGTACCATACGGGAGCAAGAATTCCAGTAGGTTGTTTCCTGAACTAATGTACTGATGGGTGAGGACCCATTTAACATCCCCTTTAACTTCCCTTAACTTAACATTTTATGTTAAGAGCTTTAATTCCTTGGGATGTCTACCACCGCCTACACATCCCTCATTCAATTTCTACCTAAACACTACAGGGTTAAACATTCCCCTTTCCCTATCATTGCCCTTTGCTCCATGATCCTGTAAAGGGATTCTCAGCCTTAGCCCAGGTTACACTTCCCACTGCCACAACCCCAGTCTCGCCCTGGTTGGCTGCTGACCTGGCTCCCAGTTAACCCTAACCATTCATTCTGTGTAAAACACATATTAATTATTACCTGTAACCCACAGCATGTTTATGAGATGTTAATGTTAAACCAGACAAAACGAAATAAATTAGAAAATCAGATTTACTGCAGAGACACTATCAAGGGGAGACAGCTGCAGTATGGCACATTCAGTATGTTGTGGCACACACCGTATCTTCTGTGTGGCCACACTCCCCGTTGCGTGGCCACACTCCCCGTATGTCTGTGCCACACTCCCCGTATGTCTGTCCCCCCGGCCCACACCCCTATCCCCGTATGTCTGTGGCACACTCCCTGCCTGGATTGTCTGTGGCCACACTCCCTGCCGTGGATGTCTGTAACCACACTCCCTGCCTGGATGTGTGGCCACACTCCCCTGCTGGAGTTGTGGTTTTGTTTGTGTCCAAATTAAATATTCACATAGCTAGAATCCTGGACTAGGGTACTGACCCCAAGGGTTATTACCAATGCTGCAGAAGAAACTAGACATCTCTCCCTTCCTATCAGATTATACCACACTGCAAACCTATTTATAAATCAGTTGAGATTGGTGATTGTCCCTGGGATATGTAGTTTGGGACCATCTCAAGGATCCTGATCGGAATATTCCTATTGTCCTTCCGACTGACTGACACCTTGGTATTTGGCTGTTGGTACAAGAGGTTCCTGATAACAGAAATATAATGTGCAGAGGTTGGAAGGTCACTGGTTGTTTGCTGGTATTTTCCGAAATTTGTTTCATTGACTTTTCGGCCAATATATCGGGTTTTACCCTTCTTTATACCGACCCGAGTATCGCTATCGGTTTCAAAGCTGGGATGAAAAATATCGCCCATTGACAATACCGATACACACGGTTTTTGGTGGGCTATATAAAGGATCACTTTGTTTCTCGCCCCTTTAAATATGGCCCAAACCATAAATCCTAGAAGTTGAGTATAGGATTAAAGGGGAAGCTCACTTGTAAGGTGCCTATATAAAGATTATATGCGCCAGTGATCCATAAAACTTTAAAGTTTTTATATAATAACATAAAATCATAGTAATAGAGCACCTAGCCACAGGTGATCAGCCTGACAGTTTCGTGGGCATACCCCTTTATCAACGGCCAATCCTTTAAAGATTACACAAAGTATTAACAGTATAAAGTATCGCCATACCCCTAATGATCGCGGCCATACACACATTAGCGGATAAGGGCAATCCCATTGGTAATGACTGTTGTACCCAGCTTTAGTAGTAGGAATAAATGTCATTTATAACCTTATAATAACACCAGAGCTATGCTTGATCCATGACTCACTGAATCGTGTGTAAATTAGGGGACAACATACCCCCCTACTTTTTAAAGAGTGGCACGGCCACACTGCAACCCAAAAACACAATCGCACATGGAATCGCATGCGATTTCGTTGCGTTTGCATTTTTTCTCATTAAGTATTGGAAAACGCATCCGATTGCGATTTAAAATGCGGAACGCGACGCAAATCGCAATCGCACCCGAAAACAGTGCATTTTCGGTGCGTTGCCGCGACCAAATTTAAATGATTGATAAAAAAAAGCATTTTGGGGTTTAGTTTCTTCATTTAAAACATAAGAGGGTTAATGGCCTGTCTAACTTGCCCTGCAGCCTTCTACATCTCTATGATTACAGAACCGTACAATAGGAGAGATTAATCAATTCCACTCAATGTGGTCCATGCAGTTTATAGTCCTTTCTGCTTTTTCATCCTGTCATTAGATTTCTATTTTTCTAGCAATAATACTTGGGACAACAAGTGATTAAATACGGTAAGAGGTGCCTGAGCTGTTTAATCCCTTAACCAATCAGATCGGTTCTTCTACAGTTAGAAACATTTAATTACATCTGATTGGTTGGCTGCAGATTAAAAAAACATGGTCACCTCTTAGCAGCAAATAAGCCCCCCCCCACCCACGTCATTTCATTGATACAGCCAAACACAACCCAAAGAGAAGGGGACAATAGATACAGAATTCAGCTTCTTCCAGAGCTTTTGAATGAATATGGATAGATTTTCCAGAGAAGATTGTGGGGAAAGTCAAAGTTAAGTCTTATAAATGAATGGGCACCTTTCGATATATCGCCGTATGAGATAGATCCCTATCTATCAAGAGCACACTGATGTAATACGTGAGTAATAAGCAGAGTGATGTAATAAGCAGAGTGATGTAATGAGGTAAGTAAGCAGAGCGATGTATGTAATAAGCAGAGTGAGTATGTAATAACCCCCCACAACCACATGTTAAAATGTCCATATGCAATAATTTAGTTCCCACGTACATGTTTTCAAGTAGGGAGCCTATAAACACACAATGGGAATATTTATTATCCGGGTATCTGTTACTGTGCAGTATCTGAATTTTTAACCCACAGTCGTATATTATAACTGGCAGTGGGATATATATATTATATATTATAATTATAAAATACCATTATCGCATGTATTTTACAAAGTCGGTAAAGGAGCAATATCTCCCCTTTTAAATATGGCCAAATGTCTGGGGAGGACTACAAATCCCACCATCCTCAGAATTACCATTGCATAAACATATATGTTGTACTATCTGGACACAGCCCAATCCCAAAACCAGAAATAAGAAATAATTCATTTATCCAAATTACAAATTATAACTAAGACTTAACTGTAACTAAAGAAAGAAAGAAGAAACTCGTGCAGAAATGCCCATGAGATCCATATTGGCCACTGGGAAAGACCGGTATTGATGGACAGTTTTCCATAGAGCGGCTATCACAATGAATACATTATAATATGTAATATACTACACTGTTCATATGATCTGTATGGCCCGGTACCAAAAGATCAAGGGGCCGGTACCGATTTACCACTGGTGGTCGGGGAACGTTGGACTAACTGATGATTTCTATTCGGCTTTCACTGCCCGAGAAAGCTGCATGGAGAGGGCTGGTGAAGGTGGTGAAAAGGTGTGTAGGTGCCTCTAGGGTGTAATTACCTCATAAAAGGACAGGAGACCCAAGTCAAAGTCCAGGGAGATCCTGAATCTCCCGCCGGGTGTGAAATATCCGATAACAGCCATTTTCTGCGTATTATGCATAATAAAGTATTGGTTCTCCCCCTGAGCATGCCATGAACCATTTAGTGTTAGTTTGGTACAAACCCCAGGATTTGTTATCATTCCAGTCAGAGAATTCTCCTCTTCCCTGTCCACACCTGCAAGGACACCCCTACACACCACTTGCCTAATTCACTGCCCTGCACGTCCCAGTAATGGCGCCTGAGTTTAAAACCCCTGGTGCTCAAAACCTCATTACAATTGAACAATTCTAGTGTTTCAAGGAAGCCCATGGTCTGTTTTAAGAATCTTACAACTTTCAAGTCCTCCGAAACCCTTCCATTGTTATCAAGTGTGTTCACATCCAAAAACCATGTCCATCCACCTTCTGCCACAAACCCACCTTTCTTTACAGCAGGAACAAAGTTCAGATAATCCTGTAAATAATGATTCTTTGATCTCATATTCCTCCTGGTCACTACGTATTGGATCTCGATAAACATCATCTTTCCCCCTGCCCTTCACTAGTCAAATATGGAGGATCTATCCCATTCCTCACATTGTAGGACAGTTAATGGTTCGTCCATCTTACACATCTCCTAATATCACGTATGATGTTAGACAACTTTTCTTCTGTTCCTCCAGCTGCTGGATAAGGTTAGAGAAAAGGAAGGACAAGTTTCTCTTCCTGCTGGGAAATCTCACTCACCATTTGCTTCCTAAAGCTTCCAGAATTCCTTGATTTTATGAACAAGGAAGCGATTCTCTGTTTTACAGCTGCAGACTTTTTTTGGATCTTTGATTAGATTTCTGTTGATTTTCCAGATCTTCTTCAACTTGTCTCTTTTTGGAATCATATACTGCAGGAGATTCTTTAGTTTATCCTTCTTCTTCTCGGATTGCCTCCTAGAGCAGCTCCACCGTATGTCCCCTGTGGGCCCCAGCCAGGCAGCAGGACACACAGATGCAGACAGAATCATCTGTGCAATAATATTCCAGAATCTTCTTGTGCACGGAGCATTTCATCTTCTCCATTGAAGCGTTGGCTCTGTTAAGACGTGTTCCTTGGACTTGCTGTGAAGACTTACATGGTTATCACACAGAGGAAACCTCACACAACACACATGTTTTAGCAGCAGGTACAGGGGAGTCACAATAGCTGCAGATAATCCCAGAGATGTCGTGTTGTGGTTCAAGAAACCATATATTCAGCTAATATTCGCAATCTCACATTTTTGGTAAGTTCCGGTCTTCTCCGATAAGTCTGTCTACATTCAGGGCAGGAAGGTCGCTCGTCAATATGTTCCTGACTGTCCCATGTTCTTGAATGCACTCCAGGCAATAGTTATGACCACAGGGCAGCGTTACGGGGTCTTATAAATGTTCATGCAGATACAGCAGGTCACCTCGGCTCTCAGATCAGCAGATGCCATTGTTGTAGGCAGAAGCAAAAGTGAAAATGAGTTTTTTCTTCGAACCCTGTAGAACCAGGAAGCCTAGGGCGTTGATAGAAAGCTAACGTCCTGCTAACACTGGATTAACCCCTTGAAAACAGAAAGTGCTACATGGATGTAGCCACCAATTGTACCCACTTCACTGAAATTGGTTCGGCACGACTCCGTCTATTACAGTACTGTGTGTACCCAGCCACAGCTGCTGCTTTGATTTTGTTTACCAGAAGCGCTACGAGTGGAGCGCGGGTAAGGTAAATTCCAGTGTCCCCTGGGCGTTCTATTATTCAGGGGAGGTGGGAATACGCGTTCTCATTCTCCTGTGAATAATAGAAACAGATTTTAGGTAATTAACAAAGTAACAAAATCTGCTTAGTGTCCCTTTAAACACAGACCACACCCATTTCTTCTTTTTGGGGGAAGGAAAATAGACCCATAAGGGGTTGGATTGGTGGGGGGGGTGATTGACAGCTGTTCCCTCCAACTCCGGCCCCATAGGCTTGGGCCTACTGTGCCTAATGGTAAATTGGCACGGGGAGTTACAATTTGGGTATAGCACTTAATGACTGGCCTTTGCTTTTTGTAGACTGCTTATAAATGAATGCTGGGATTTGTAGTTTTTCATTATCATGGAGGGTGTGCTGGTTGGATACCCCACCATCTAAACATAAAAATCCCCTCTGGTTTCCAGGAGCAAACAGCAGTCTGCAGACAGGGTGCGAATACAAGAGCCGAGCATTGCTCTCTAGGAAACCTAACGCCACTAACTAGACTATGTCATACTTTTATTACCTTCACTAACATGAAGATTGCTTCAAACATCAGCTTTTAGCAGCTTCCTCTGCCCTTTAAGAGTCTGGGCAAGGGAGGAAGGTCCCGATAGCTACTCTTTTCAGAAATAATAACTTGTAGTGCAAATAGAAAGAGGATCAACATACTGCCCTTCAGTTTTCCTTGATGCCACAATTGTCAAAGCCGGTACAATCAAGTCCATTAGCAAAAGGAAGGCACGGAGAAAGGCCTGGAGAAGACTGCCCCCTGCTGTTGCGTGGGACAGGCTGCAAAAGCAAAAGCCTACAACACCTGGTATTCCCAGGCGGTTCCCCATCCAAGTACTGACCAGGCCCGACCCTGCTTAGCTTCGAGATCAGACAGAGATCGGGCGCATTCAGGGTGGTATGGCCGTAGGCAGACACCATAGTGAAATTTACCTCTCTGTGTTGCCTGCTCAGGCCCAATCCCTCCCAATTCCAGGCACAAAGCAGGGGAGGAAATGTAAAAACAACAAAAAGGGAGAAAAGCAGAGTGCTGGAGTTCAGCAGCACCCGACTGCCGCTGTGCGCTAAAAGACAAATGCCCACATTTAGCAACCGCCACAAAAAAAGTGCAAAAGCCACCCAGACTCTATCTTTCTCACAGTTTCCCACCAACAAACTAAACAAGGCCAAAAAAACTAACCAGGCCAAACTAAAGTCAAACAGTCAAAACCGGGGAGGGCAAGGCCATTCACACGGGACAATTTCCCCTCACGGAACCCTGTTCTCGCTGCTTCCCTCGGCTCAATGCGCAGCCAGAAGCCGGCCCCTGTCCTTCTGGGCAAGTCATTACCTACAACTTGCTTCCCAGGCCCCTAAGCTTCCTGGGGATTCACTGGTCCTCTTCCATAGGTCTTGCCCAGAAGGACAGGGGCCGTATTGGGAGAGGGCAAAGCCAGTGATCAATGGTTTCATTTCTTCAGGGTCTTGTGCACAACAGCACAGCGGGAACCCCGCAGCGTTCAAACAGGTAAGTGACGGCGTAGAATCCTTCCTATAGACCAGTGATGCCCAACCTGCCGCTGATGGGTGTATTAAGGGGAGTGACGGTGAGTGTTGTGGGCGTAACCGGGCGTGCCGGAGCTACTCCCCATGGTCCGCTCACAGCATGCGGTGCTACTAGTGAGGCCCCCAGCATCGGCCAGGTTGGTCACCCCTGCTATAGACCCACCCACAAGTCTAAATTGCCGGCCCATGTCAACAGCGAAAACAACGCTCTTTGTCATTGCGATGTCCTGCGGTAGCGAATATGGTTTATAAATGTTTACAAAGTAAAGAGTATTGCAGGCTGGAAAACATCATCCATCCATCTAATCCTCCTTGAACTTTTAAGCCTCCCCTGTCTGACTTCTCCAAAGGAAGAGAAGACAGTACGAGTCTGTTCATACCCAGTGCAGACCTGATAATAACATTTATTTAACTATAGACTTTTTTTGTACATCCTGTAACAGACATGGGTGTCACCTGATGTCGGGTCACACTGTAATAAAGAAGCCATGGGACTATTTTCCTGTCACCTGTCAATCAACCACATCACTACCCTCAGTCTATTTTTCCTGCCATAATTAGGAACTTAACCGCCAGTTTCTCACCCCTGGATTCGGTTCAGATCTGCACAGCGACTCACCTAAACTTTCCTTCGCTAATCCGGTCCCTATTGTGGGTTCGCAATGTGGCCGATAGGAAGACGCGTTCCTTGCATTTTCCTCACCACCGTTGAAGGTGTTGAAGACCGGAGCGAAGTTCTGTCCCTGCAGTGAAGACCCTTTAAAGCTATGTTACTGGGGAATACACTCATTTAGCAGGGCCATAGACTGTAGGAGCGTGGTAGGGGGCATGGTCTGTATGGGTGTAGGTGGCTGGTTCTCTGTTAGGTAGGTGTCGTTTACGTCTATGTAAATGATTTACGTCACAAAAGAGCCATGGTTAGGGGTGTGGGGGCCAAAAAGGGGTGTTCTAGAGTCATGGGAGTTTAGGGTGGTCTTGTAGAAGTGCGCACACACTAGGACAAATGTTATGCAAACCATCTCTTACCATCTGGTACAACCGCCTTTCAGATCATTTTAATTGGAAGGGGGGGACTGTCACAGAGGGGGAGGACTGTCCCAGGTGGGAATGTCATGAGGGGGGCTGTCACAGGGGGGGTCTGACTGTCACGGGGGGACAGACTGTCACAGGGGGGCTGACTGTCATGGGGGGCAGACTATCACAGGGGGAGACAAACTGTCCACAGGGGGCGACTGTCACAGGGGGGACTGTCACGGGACGGACGGACTGTCACAGTGGGGGGGCTGTCACAGAGGGGCGACTGTCACGGGGGGACTCTGTCACAGACTGTCACTCTGACCTTGAAACAGAGGGGGGGACTCTGGCCTTGGGACACTGAGGGGGGTCTCTGGGCCTCTAGCGGCCTTAATGTTTAGTTGAAAATAAAATGTCAGAATTCACTGGTTCATTTAATGAATTAGTAGATACACACAATAATCTGGACAAATCTGTCACTCAATCAAAAATAAAATTACTGATCTAGAAGACAGATCACGCAGGAACAACCTCAAGATTACAGGCATTCCAGAGACCATAAAAGACGCCGATTTAAACCAATCTATGGAAGATTTTATTGAGGAGATACTTCCTAACCAAACTAATATGGAACGTACACTGGATAGAACACACCGATTATTTAAACCAAAAAATTCCCCTCCATCGGCACCTAGACACGTGATCACTAGATTCCATTTCTTTCAAACCAAGGAATTATTTATGTCAACTACAAGAAACAGATCAAAGGAAAAATATGCCCAGTTACAATTCTTTGCAGATCTATCCAGGCAATGCAGGCAAGGAGATCCTTTCAACCTGCTACTGAGATCCTCAGATTCAACTCTAGAAATTCTAAATGGGGTTTTCCAGTATGTTGGATAATAACCAAAGTGGTTACACTTTAAATACCCCATCTGAAGCTATACAGAATTGCCAAGAATGGGAACTAAAGATCCCTAATTCAGTCAAACACCGTTCAAAAGACATACAAAGGCCTGGAAAGTTACACAAGGAATGGAATAGAAATGGATTATAGAAAAGTACAATGCCAAATAAAAATGTATAATGACTTTGAAATAGTAATAATAATGAAGTCTGATATTTCAGGGAAGTACACCTTGATAAAGATAACCAGACCTCCGAAAGTATTATTGGTTTATAATATATTGTAAAAATTAAAGGGCAAACAAAGGTAGAATCAAACTAAAGAAATGTAAAATTTGAAGTATAATGACTCGAATTGTCAGTTTTATCTAAGTCTGATAGTATGGTGAAACATGCTAAGATAAAGATGACCAAACTAACTGTATTACTGATCTAAAATATACTAAGAAAATGAAAGGGTATATATGGTATTTCAAGTTGAAAACTGGTAAAACTGTTAAAATTGTTATTACATGTTTTGAAAAATATAAAGGTATATCTTAACCTAATAAATGTTTAATATAATAATAGAATACCGTAACGTTTTGAAATGTTAATAATAGATAAGACAGATAGTTTGGTGAAAAGATTTGATAAATCACCACCGACTTAGATTAGATTAAATTAAGAAAATTAAAGGACATACTAAACCAATATGTTGTGACAAGTTGAAAACAGCTATTACATTAAAACACATGATTATTATCAATATAACAAATAACTTAATAATAAGAGTTTATAATACTATAACTAGATATCGAATGTTAATCTGATTATACTAATATATGAAGATGGATAACCTGTTTAAAGGGAAAATACAACTGGAAAGTTAAACAGTATAAAAATATTTTCAGGGAGATTCAATAAAAGTTCTTATCGTTAAAAATGGTGCTAATTTTGCCCCAACCAATCAGATCTTATGTAACATTTGAAAGCTAACATCTGATTGGGGCAAAATTAGCACCATTTTTAACGATAAGAACTTTTATTGAATAACCCTGCTTGTGTATAAAAAGTTAAAATGATACATTTTAAACTCAAGAAAAGTATAGTTAAAGTAGTTTTTATGTCGAGCTCACATACACATACAAGTTGAAGAAAAAGGTTTAACAACTATTTGAAAGGCTATAACAAGTTAATCATATGATGCTGAAACGCAACAACTTAAAAGTTAAGGATAAATAAATACAAATTAATCACAACATAGCAATATTATTTACACAAGAGCTGACCTGTTACAAAGTTAATAAATCCAAGTGGCACTAAGCCCTTCTACCAAACTAGTTATCAATCAATGGCTAGAAATAATATCATATACTTGTATCTATGTTAATCTTTTTAATTTTTCACTTTAACTTAAAGTTTTTGTTTATGCTCCTATCATTATTATGCATTACGGTCGTATATTATGCAATACTATTTCAATACCCAGGAGTAGAGATGTCCGAACTTCGCAAAATCCGGTCCGCTCGAGGATCCGCGAATTTTTGAAAAAATTCTAAAATTCGAAAATCCACGAGCGGACCCTTTAAAACCTTTTAAAATGAAAAGTTTAACCTTTTAAAATGAAAGTTACGCAAAATCCGTTCTTCGAAAATACGAGGATTCTTCGAAAATATGAGGATTTTTCAAAAATACGGACCCGAAAATTGGCTTGCTCTGTCCAAAAACGTGAAAAATCAGCAAATTGTAATTTCGAAAATTTTCAAAAATGCGGTTCGGGAAAGTTCAGAAGGCGGAAAACCGGAAAATCCGCGATATCCGCCGTTTGCAAACGAGGTAAATCCGCCGCGGATCCGGGTCCGGATCCGCAAACTGGGCCATCACTACCCAGGAGCAGAATTGCTATATAACATATTACACCTGAAATTAAACAACCAACAGCTGAAAAAGAAAATAAGACTTAAACAACTTACTGCAATTAGCATAACATCAATCGTACCCCCGGGAGTACCAAGTGGTTGGAAAATAATGTCGCAGATGAAGAGCTTCCCAAATATTTACTGGACTTGTTCCCACATATAGCCCCCCAAACCCCACCAGCAGAGTGGAAATGGGATAGGGCCCACCGAGCACAGGGGCTTAGACCCCCAAACAGCACAACCCCAAAAGACGTCCTAATAAAACTGCATTATTACACCAGTAAAGAGACTCTTATGCAGGTTACCAGAAATCAACAAACCTCCTTCAAGGGGACAAATCTACAACTATTCAGTGACCTCTCCCCACTTACTCTAGCAAAAAGGAGACGGATGAGACCAATCAGCTCCGTACTAGGGGAAAATGGAGTCAAATACAAATGGGGCTTCCCCTTCTGCCTGATGATCCAACGCTCAGAACAACAACTCTCAGCAAGAACACCTACCGAATCAAGCCGTTTCTTAACAAAAATGGGACTGCCATCCCCACCTAAAGAAAGCAACCCTCCAACTTCCAGGACACTCACTGGGACAGACCCTCCAACTCCCAGGACACTCACTGGGACAGACCCTCCAACTCCCAGGACACTCACTGGGACAGACCCTCCAACTCCCAGGACACTCACTGGGACAGACCCTCCAACTCCCAGGACACTCACTGGGACAGAATGGGAAAGACTCCCAAAACGCACCTTTCAATTCAAGGGAAGGAACCTCCACGTACATAGTCCAGGAGACTGACACCCTATCCTCAAATTAGTATAACCACCCTATACCCTTGTCATCTACTACCTAAACATATATATATTACTGTGACTATATTACTATAAACTGAACTATACCGAATTGCTCCTTAACTTCAAGTTAATCCCATCCATCTACCCCATGAAAATGAAAGGCCAGTTTCCTACTTTTAAAATGAGCCATCAACCACCTCTTTACGTGCTCCGCAGCCCAAGATATAAAGAAATGACTGACCAGAAAGTTAATGGGTGGGAGGCTGACATGTGACATTCCTAAGGCTTCTCCTGCACAGTGCCGCTGGCGAGCACAGCCTCAGTCTCCCTCAGTGTGTGAGGGAGACAGGAAGTCCCTCCCTCCTCTCTGCTGTGTGAAGTCCTGACAGAGAAGGTAAGGGAATCTACAGCCCTTCTCTCTCACTGTGTGGAAACAGCCTTTTCAGGCAGAGTTCTCACTCTGTTCTCACTCTGTTCTCTCTCTGCCTGAAAAGGCTGTTTCCACAGAGTTTTCAAGGGGGGGGTAAGAGTGGCCCACAGTACCTGTGAGGGGGTGGGGCTTAGGCACCCATGAGTGGGCGTGGCCACATGGGGCTGTAAGGGAATGGGCCAAGGGGTTCCTGCAACTGGAGGGACCATGGGGTCCATGAGTGGAAGGGACCAGGGGGGGCTGCAAAGGGGAGGAGACACAGGGCAGATTGGCTGACAGGTTTCAGAGCAGGAAGCAGGAAGTGCAGGGGACCTAGTGATGGTGCTGCCATATCACACACAAAAATGTAAATATCTTCAAAACTATGTAAAATAAACAATGGAAATAAAACTCAGGGAAGCAATTCCTATCAATTTACCTCAATTTACCTTAAGTCATTTTTGGACCACAGTTCCTCTTTAAGCAATCGCACCTTGGGTGCACGACCACCATATTAACCACCGCAATAGACACAGTAAAAACTGTGTCAAAACAAAATATTGTTCAAAATATTGTTTATTCAACCTTAATTACTATGTAACTATGTAAAACAGTATAAACAATTTAAACTTTTTAAAGACATACGTCCATCAAGTCCAACCTATTCACCCCCTTTTTTTTTTATTAACCCGACCTAACAGTTGATCCAGAGGAAGGCAAAAAAACCCAGCTAAAAATGGGGAAAAAATTCCTTCGGAGCCAAAGTGGCAATGGAAATTTCCCTGGAGCAACTCTATTTCGTGTATCAATCCAGTAACTGTAAACCATCATGTTTGTAGAAACTCATCCAGCTTTTTATTAAAAGACCAATGAATGCCATACAACGTCCACTGGAGACAGTCCAAAGCTTTACGTTTCACAGTGACAAACCCTTTCCCAAACTCTACTATGATCAATCCCAGTTAACTTGTAAATATTCCTTGTTGTAGAAACTCACAGCCAGCTTTGTATTAAACTGACCATAACCTTGCCATAACAAACGTCCACTGGAAGACAGTTCCACGCTTTCCGTTATCACAGTGACAAACCCTTCCAACCTACCTTTATGTATCATACCAGTTAACTTGTAACTTCCTTGTTGGTAGAACTTCAATCCAGCTTTTTTATTAAATGACCAATGAACTGCCCATAACACGTCCACGTGGAAAGACAGTTCCCATAGCTACGTTCACAGTGAAAACACCTTTCCCCAACTCTCTTTATGTATCAATCCCAGAACCCCTGGAACATTCCTTGGTTGAAGAAACTATCCAGCTTTTTATTAAATGACCAATGAACCTGCCAATAACAACGTCCACTGGAAGACAGTTCCACAGCTTTACCGTTCCTCACAGTGACAAAACCCTTCCCAATCTACTTATGATCAAATACCAGTAACTTGAACATCCTTGTTTGTAGAAACTCTATCCCGCTTTTATTTTAAACGACCCAATGAACCTGCCAAACAACGTCCACTGGAAGGACAGTTGCCATTAGCTTTAAAGTCCTCACAGTAAAAACCCTTCCCAAACTATACGTACAAGTATCCTCAGTAGTAACTTGTAAACACTCCTTGTTTGTTAGAAACCTCATCCAGTTCTTATATTAAACTGATCCAATGAACCTGCCATAACAACGTTCCACGGGAGACAGTTCCAAGCTTTACCGTTTCACAGTGACAAAACCCTTCTCAACTTACTTATATATCAATACCAGTAACTGTAACATCCTTGTTGTCGAAACTCATCCAGCTTTTTTAGTAAACTGACCAATGAACCTGCCATTACAACATCTCACTGGAAGACAGTCCAGAGCTTTACCGTTTACGAGTGACAAACCTCCCAACTCTACTTATGTATCGAATACAGAGTAACTTGTAAACCGGCATTGTTGTAAAATCCATCAGCGGTATTAAACTGACCAAGAACCTGCCATAAAAACGTCCACTGGAAAGTTCCATGAGCTTACCGTTCTCACCGTGACAAACCCTTCCAACTCTATGTATGTATCAATTCCCAGGAACTTGTAACATCCTGTTTGTAGAACCATCCAGCTTTTTATTAACTGACCAAGAACTGCCATAACAACGCCCACTGGAAGGACAGTTCATTAGCATTTGACCGTCTCACAGTGACAAACCCTTACCCAACTATACTTTATGCGCATCCCAGTAAACTTGTAACCTTCTTGTTGTCGGAAACTTCATCCAGCTTTTTATTATGCCCAAGGAACCTGCCATAAAAAGTCCACTGGAAGACAGTCCATAGCTTCTACCGTTCTCCAGTGACAAACCCCTTTCCAACCCTCGACTTTATGTATTCAACCAGTAACTGAACATTAATGTTGCTAGAAAAACTCATCCAAGCTTTTTATTAATATGAACCAATGAACCGCCATAAAAACGTTCCATGGAAGACAGTTTCCATAGCTTTACCGTTCTCACAGTGAACAAACCCCTTCCCAACGCACTTATGGATCAATCCCAGTAACTTGTAACATTCCTGTTTGTAGAAACTCACCAGCTTTTATAACGGACCAATGAACCTGCCATAACAACGTCCACTGGAGACAGTTCCATAGCGTTTACCGTCTCACAGTGGACAAACCCTTTCCCAACTCTACTTTATGTATCATACCAGTACTGGTAACATTCCTTGTTTTGTAGAAAACTCATCCAGCTTTTTATTAAACTGGAACCAATGAACTGCATAACAACGCCCCTGGAGACGGTTCATAGCTTTACTGTGCTCACAGTTGAAAAAACCCTTTCCCACTGAAGCTAAACCTTTTATTCAAGTCTTAAGGGAGGTTCACGGTGTCTCCTATTGTTTCTTGGGAATCAATGCCCTAGATAGTTTATTGTTGGGCATTATGTATTATACACAGATATGATTTATGACCAGTAATCTCAAATATTATATCGTATACCTGTACAAACAGAACTACAGTATTATTGTATAAGACCAGTAATTCTACACTATTATAGTATCAATGTACCAACCAGAACTACAGTATATGTATAATACCAGTAATTTCAATATTATATAGTACCCGTGTACCCACCCCCGAAATACAGATATTGTATTATCCAGTAATCTCATATATATAGATCCTGTACCAACCAGAACTACAGTATATGATTAATACCAGAATCTCAATAATATATAGTATCCCTGTACCAACCGAACTACAGTATATGTTATTAATAACAGTAGAATCTCAATATTATATAGTATCCCTGTACCAACCCAGAATTCAGTATAGGTATAATACCAGTAATGCAATATTATAGTATCCCGTAACAACAGAAACTTACGTCTATGTTATTAATACAGTAATTCTCACTAATATATAGTATCCCTACCAACCAGAACTTACAGTATATTGTATTAATACCAGTATTTCAATTATATAGTATCCCCATACCAACCAGAAGTACAGTATAGTATTTAATACCAGTATATCTCAATATTAGATAGTAGTCCTGTACCAACCAGAACTACAGTATATGTAGTTAATACCAGTAATTCTCAAAGATATGTATCCTGTACACAGACTACCCGTAGTGTATTAAACCAGTAATTCCATATGATATAGTATCCCGGTTACCAACCCGAATACAGTATAGGATGTAATACAGTAATTCTCAAGATTATATAGTATCCCTGTACCAACAAGATTAAGTGATGTATTTAATACCAGTAATTCTACAATATGTATAGTATCCCATGTACCAACAGAAACAAGTATAGTATTAATACCAGTAATTCTCAATATTATATAGTATCCGTACCACCCAGAACTACAGTATAGTATTAATACCAGTAATCTCAATATTATATAGTATCCCGTACCAACCAGAACTACAGTATAGGTTAATACCAGTAATTCTCAATAGTATATAGTATCCTGTACCAACCAGAACTACAGTATATGTATTAATACCAGTAATTCTCAATCAATATTAGTACCCTGTACCAACAGAACTACAGTATATGATAATACCAGTAATTCTCAAATATTATATAGTATCCATACCAACCAGAAGTACAGAATGTATTAATACCAGTAATTCTCAATTATATAGTATTCCTGTACCACCAGAACTACAGTATATGTATTAATACCAGTAATTCTCATATAATAGTACCCCGTACCAACCAGAACTACAGTATATGTATTAATACCAGTAATTCTCAATATTAATAGTATCCCCGTACCAACCAGAAACTACAGTATATGTATTAATACCAGTAATTCTCAATATTAATAGTATCCCTGTACCAACCAGAACTACAGTATATGTATTAATACCAGTAATTCTCAAATTATATAGTATCCCTGTACCAACCAGAAATACAGTATAGTATTAATACAGTAATTCTCAATATTATATAGTATCCCGTACCAACCAGAACTACAGTATATGTATTAATACCAGTAATTTCCAATATTATATAGTATCCCTGTACCAACCAGAAACTACAGTATATGTATTATACCAGTAATTCTCATATTATATAGTATCCCCGTACCAACCAAGAAACTACAGTATATGTTTAATACCAGTAATTCTCAATATTATATAGTATCCGTACCAACCACAATCAGTATATGTATTAATACCAGTAATCTCAATATTATATAGATCCCTGTACCAAACCAGAACTACAGTATATGTATTAATACCAGTAATTCTCAATATTTATAAGTATCCTGTACCAACCCAGAATACTGTATAGTAGTACACGTAATTCTCATATTAAGAGTATCCTGTACCAACCAGAACTACAGTTATGTATTAATACCAGTAATTCTCAATATATATAGTATCCCCGTTACCAACCATGGAACTACGTATTAGTATTAATACAGTAATCTCAATATTAGATAGTATCGCGTTACCAACCAGAAACTACAGGATATGTATTAATTACCGTAATTCTCAATATGTTATAGTATCCCGTAAACCAGGAAGTACAGTAATATGTATTAATACCAGTAATTCTCAATATTATATAGTATCCTCGTACCAACCAGAACTACAGTATATGTATTAATACCAGTAATTCTCAATATTATATAGTATCCCCGTACCAACCAGAACTACAGTATATGTATTAATACCAGTAATTCTCAATATTATATAGTATCCCCGTACCAACCAGAACTACAGTATATGTAATAATACCAGTAATTCTCAATATTATATAGTATCCCGTACCAACCAGAACTACAGTATATGCATTAATACCAGTAATTCTCAATATTATATAGTATCCCTGTACCAACCAGAACTACAGTATATGTAGTAACCAGTAATTCTCAATATTATTTAGTTTTAAAAACGTTTTAGGTCCCTTTTAAAGCTATTCACTGAACTTGCCATTATCACATCTTCTGGAAGACAATGTAATATTATAATATAATATATTTTAACATAGTAACATAGTATTTGAGGTTGAATAAAGAGATACATCCATCAAGTCCAACCTATTCACCCTCTTTTGTAATCCTAGCTAACAGTTAATCCAGAGTAAGGCAAAAAACCCAGGAGTGTCAAAACTGGATTCTTATCCAGCTCATGGTATATCTTTAATATTAATTCATCCAGGTCATGGTATATCTGTAATATTCATCCATCCAGGTCACGGTATATCTGTAATATTCATCCATCCAGGTCACGGTATATCTGTAATATTCATCCATCCA
>JAACNH010001348.1:0-39979 GCA_019447015.1 Hymenochirus boettgeri | reverse complement strand
TCGCAAAATCCAAATATACCACATCCACTGCTGTGCCTGAATCTAACTTCTTACTCACTTCTTCATAAAAACCAATTAAATTTGTCTGGCATGATCTATTTCTCATAAATCCATGCTGACTACTACTAATAAGATGATCTATGGAGACAAAGTCAAGGATATGATCCCGTAACAAAGTTTCCATCACCTTCCCTACCACTGATGTTAGGCTTACAGGTCTATAGTTACCAGGCTGTGAACGACTACCTTTTTTGAATATTGGTATTACATTGACTTTTTTCCAATCCAGCGGCACATCCCCAGACGAAAGTGAATCTGAAAAGATGAGAAACAGTGGTCTAGATAGAACTGAACTAAGCTCTTTTAAAATCCGAGGATGCAATCCATCTGGTCCTGGGGCTTTATTGATATTAACTTTGTCTAATTGTTTCTGTACCATATCCTCTGTTAGCCAATGTGAATACTCTTCATTTCTTCCCTGCATATTATTACAATCCCTACTGTAAGGATAAGGATTTTCAACAGTAAAAACCGATGTAAAAAAACGGTTTAGCAGATTAGCCTTATCGGCATCCTCTACAACCACCTCAGCCCCATTATTTAATGGTCCCACATTCTCAGTCCTCATCTTTTTATTTTACATTTATATACTTAAAAAACATTTTCGGGTTGGACTTGCTTTGTTCGGCAATCCGTATTTCATTTTCTATTTTAGCTAGTTTAATTGCTTTCTTGCATTCTTTATTACAGCTTTTATACTCCCTGTAAGCCTGTTCTGTTCCCTCTGATTTCAAAATTTAAAAAGCCTTTTTCTTTTTTTCCATTTCCCTTTTTACCTGAGCATTAAGCCATGCAGGAGAGGACCTCATTTTTTTACACTTGTTACCTAAAGGCACAGATTTAGAAATGTAATAGTTTAATATCCCTTTAAAAGTGGTCCACATCTGCTCAGTATCTTTACCTAGAAACAATTCCCCCCAGTCTATGAGCAGGAGTGATTCCTTTAACAGCATAAAATTAGCTTTCCTAAAGTTAAACGTTTTTGTTAACCCAGTGCACTTTAGTTTTTTGCAACCTATATTAATTAACACGATATCATGGTCACTATTCCCTATATTAAATGACACTATATCATGATCACTATTCCCTATATTAAATGACACTATATCATGGTCACTATTCCCTAAGCTTCCAATTACCTTCATCTCCAAAATGAGCTCAGGGTTATTAGATATCAACAGATCCAACAACGCATTCTGTCTAGTAGGAATGTGAAAGAAAATGCTCATATAGGAAATTTAAGAACTTTATACCTTTTGAGGTGCTGGCAGTTCCCTTATTCCAATCTATGTCAGGGTAGTTAAAATCCCCCATAACCAGAACATGCCCCATACCAGCAGCCTTCGCCAACTGCATATGGAGATTCATTTCCATCTCCTCCCCGGCATTTGGCGGCTTATAACATACCCCAACAATTAATTTACCTACCTTCTTGCTTCCTGTACACAGCTCTACCCACATTGTTTCTGCCATATCGTTTACTCCCCCATCTATTCCATCTTTTAAATTTGGCTTCAATTCCTGTTTAACATACATACATACTCCTCCTCCTTTCTTATTAACTCTGTCACGTCTAAATAAGGAGTATCCTTCAATATTTACTGTCCAGTCGTGTGAATCATTAAGCCATGATTCTGCTATACCAATTACATCATAACTTTCCTTTAACGCTATTATTTCAAGTTCGCCGGTTTTTCCAGCCAGACTTCTTGCATTTGTAAACATACATTTTAGATTATCAATTGATTTACTTCCATACATGGTCATACATGCCTCCTTATCCTCTATGCTCCCCCCTCCCCCTTCTCCATCCTCCGTTGTGTTAATAGCCCCCTGATCCCTAACTTCTCTATCTACCCCTGTGTATTTCAACGTTCCAGCCCCCCCCATACCTAGTTTAAAATCTCCTCCAACCCCCTAGCCATCTTCTCCCCCAAAACAGCTGCACCATCACCATTGAGGTGCAATCCGTCTCTACTAAAAAGCCTGTAGCCAACAGAAAAGTCAGCCCAGTTCTCTATAAACCCAAACCCCATTTTATATTTATATGTTAACTAAGGGCAAGCTTTACATGTACTCAAAGTGTTTGATATGGTCCATAGGCCATAAAGAACAGATGAAAATGCTATTATATATAAATCAGGGTACTCAACACCAATGTGGAAACGTTATTAATATGTGTGTACGGACAGACCTACATCAGCATTGTTTTTTAAAATTGTATTATGGTTAATGTAAAAGGTTTGAACTCTCAGGTCAAGAGAGGACTGCTGCTAAAAGAAGTAAAGTTACTTTTTACAAGAGGCGCATCTAAACCAAACCAGTTCTTTCAAGTTTATCTCACATCTCTATCCCACAATCTACTCCTCCACAGCAAGTCCCAGGCGTGCTGGACTAGCCAATACAGATACAAACATCCTATATCTGTCCTCAGGGCAGATACATTATCCTACAAGGTCTAATACAAAACCAGCAAGTGGTTCTCTGCAACCTGTTCTCTCCAAACTCAAAGCAACTAAAAATTTTAAATAAGGTTATGAAAAAACTTACAACAATCCAATGTCCAATTAAAATTATAGGAGGAGACTTTAAGACAATATTTTCTCCAAGCAGAGATAGACAACAACTACACTCCAACAACCTCCAACCTGGAAACCTCCAAGAAATTCCGCCAAGTAATCAGAGCCAACGGACTATATGACTCCTGGCGTTTAGACCACCCAACTGAAAAACAATTCACATATTATTCTGCGGCATTTAAAGTTCACACTAGACCAGACCACTTCTTCATTTCAGCCCCCACACTAAAAACATACAAAGCCTCTGCTATCACTTTGTCCGATCACTCCTCCATTGATATACACATAGACTTAACAAAACCACCCACCAAAGCATACCACTGGAAACTAAATGAGTCATTAATAAAACGCCCTGAAGAAGTGACTGCTTTAAGGGAACTACTACAAGAATACTTTCAATTAAATGAAAATTCGGTGGGATCTCTGGGTACAATCTGGGAAGCTCACAAGGCAGTGATGCGAGGGCACCTTATCCAACGTGGAGCCCGTCTCAAACGAGACCGCATGAAGCAATTCACTGATACCCAAACCGAGCTACTCACCCTAGAAAAAACCCTCTACAGATATCCCAAAATCCAAACACTCCAAAAAGTGATAGAACTGAGGTCCAAACTAAAACAACTCGCCTTAGACAAAGTAGAAAAGACTTCTAGCCAACCAACTCAAATTTAGAACCTTCACCCACACACAATCAAAAACTCGCAAGGCATCATACGCCACCATCCAGACAAAATAGCCTCAGAGTTCGGAAAAATTTTACAAAGACCTATACAACTGCATCCCTGCACCCAGAGACCCAACAAAATATTTTGAAGAGGTTATCACCTATCTTAACTCAGCTAAAATACCCAAACTTACACCCCAACAATCAGCAAACCTCAACAAACCCTTCACAACAGAAGAAATAAAACAAACCATCAAAAACATGCCAAGTGGAAAAACCCCTGGTCCTGACGGGTATACATACCTTTATTATAAAGTTTTCTATGATATAGTCACCCCATGGCTAGTTAAAGTCCTCAACACCTTTTTAACAGGAGATCAAATACCGACAACAATGACAAAATCCTATTTAACACTAATACTAAAACAAGGAAAAGATCCTACAAACTGCTCAAGCTATCGCCCAATTGCACTTTTAAATGCAACCTCATAATCTTTTCCAAGACACTAGCTAACAGGCTAGCCACCCTTCTTCCCTCCCTGATTCAAGCGGACCAAGTCGGATTTATCATGGGCCGACAAGCAGGAGACAAAACTCACAGGATAATAAATCTCAAAGACATAGTAAATCGCAAGAAAGAATCAGCACTAGTACTCAGTCTGGATGCTGAAAAAGCTTTCGATAGAGTAAGCTGGCACTTCCTGTTCACCACCCTAAGATATATGGGTTTCCAAGGCCCATTCCTTGCAGCTCTACAAACACTCTACCACACCCCACAAATGCAAGTAAAGCTCCCCTATGCACTATCACCCAGCTTCACTATAGGAAATGGTACCTGACAGGGTTGTCGACTTTCCCCCCTACTCTATGCTATATGCATCGAGCCCCTTGCCGCTACCATACGTTGCTCCCCCGACATACAAGGGATAAACATACAGAAAGACCAACACAAAATACTGCTATATGCAGACCATGTACTTTTAATTATACAAAAACCGCTAACCTCATTACACAATTTGCATTCTGAAATACAGAAATTATCGGGATATAAGCTAAACGGAGATAAAACAGAAGCACTTCCGATAAATATACCCCACTCACAACTAAAACTCCTCCAACTTAACTTTCCTTATAACTGGCAGCAAGAAAAGCTCTCCTACCTAGGCCATCTCCATTACCAAACAATACTCTGACTTATACACTGCAAACTATGCCCCAATGATAAACAAGATTCACTCCCTACAATGGATATGGAAGAATGGATATACCCTCCACACCCACTATTGAGCAGAGAGGCAGTAGATGGAACAGAGAAACCCCTATCAATTATGCTAAGTTCCAAATAGTTATGGACCAACACCAACAAAGACAAAAAATGAATACAACCCTTTTCCCAGATCATACCTTTCACCTGTACCAACAAAATACCAGGCAGCAGGAAACCAAGCTGCTTCAGAATCTGGCTAAAAGAAGAACTATTAAGATTCTATGACATTTTAGACCCTGTAACCCAGCAGATTTACCCATTTGAAGTATTAAAAAACAAATTTAAACTCACCTCTCTTTCCTGGTTTACATATCACCGAATATTTCACTACGCACAAACTCTAACGATAACTGGCGCTTTCCCCCATCCCACAATCTTTGAAGCTCTACTGATGATGGGACCCACTCAAAAAGCCCTCATCTCCAAAATCTACTACATGCTAAACTCCCCCCAATCTGAACAATTACCCAAGCGCAAATATATGACCAAGTGGGAAACCGCTTTGGGAGAAACAATAAACACTGAAGACTGGGAACAAATATGGGAACAAACAGCAAAAACGTCTATCTGCAATGTGCTTATGCACTGGTATTATACACCAGACAAATTGCATAAAATGTTCCCCAATACTCCCAATCTTTGCTGGAGATGTCAACAATCTTCTGGGAATGTAATGTACTAGCTCCGTATTGGAGAAATATCCAAACAATACTTCATAAAAGTGCTGGACTCACTCAGCACTGTCACTGCTCATCTGGTTACTGTAAATCTGATGGGTCTTCTCAGTTTGGGAGAAGACCTGCTAGTACAGTGCAAATGACAGCTTGAAACTACAAATCTCAGGTGACTGTTTAACTATTGGGGTCAGAGGGCCCTTTACTATATGGGGGTCAGAGGGCCCTTTACTATATGGGGGTCAGAGGGCCCTTTACTATATGGGGGTCAGAGGGTCCTTTACTATATGGGGGTCAGAGAGCCCTTTACTATATGGGGGTCAGAGGGCCCTTTACTATATGGGGGTCAGAGGGCCCTTTACTATATGGGGTCAGAGAGTCCTTTACTATATGGGGGTCAGAGGGCCCTTTACTATATGGGGGTCAGAGGGCCCTTTACTATATGGGGGTCAGAGAGTCCTTTATATGGGGGTCAAGGGCCTTTAATATATGGGGGTCAGAGGGCCCTTTACATATGGTATCAGAGAGTCCTTTACTATATGGGGGTCAGAGGGCCCTTTACTATAGGGGGTCAGAGGGCCCTTACTATATGGGGGTCAGAGGGCCCTTTACTATATGGGGTCAGAGAGTCCTTTACTATATGGGGGTCAGAGGGCCCTTTACTATATGGGGTCAGAGGGCCCTTTACTATATGGGGTCAGAGAGTCCTTTACTATATGGGGGTCAGAGGGCCCTTTACTATATGGGGTCAGAGGCCCTTTACTATATGGGATCAGAGAGTCCTTATATATGGGGGTCAGAGGGCCCTTTACTATATGGGGGTCAGAGAGTCCTTTACTATATGGGGGTCAGAGGGCCTTACTATTATGGGGGTCTGAGGGCCCTTACTATATGGGGGTCAGAGAGTCCTTTACTATATGGGGGTCAGGGGCCCTTTACTAAATGGGGTCTGAGGGCCCTTTACTATATGGGGGTCAGAGAGTCCTTACTATATGGGGGTCAGAGGGACTTTACTACATGGGGGTCAGAGGGCCCTTTACTATATGGGGGTCAGAGGGCCCTTTACTATATGGGGTCAGAGAGCCCTTTACTATATGGGGGTCAGAGGGCCCTTTACTATATGGGGGTCAGAGGGCACTTTACTACATGGGGGTCAGAGGGCCCTTTACTATATGGGGTCAGAGGGCCCTTTACTATATGGGGTCAGAGAGCCCTTTACTATATGGGGGTCAGAGAGTCCTTTACTATATGGGGGTCAGAGGGCACTTTACTACGTGGGGGTTAGAGGGCCCTTTACTATATGGGGGTCAGAGGGCCTTTAATATATGCGGGTCAGAGAGCCCTCTTACTATATGGGGTCAGAGGGCCCTTTACTATATGGGGGTCAGAGGGCCCTTTACTATATGGGGGTCAGAAGATCCCTTTACTATATGGGGGTCTGAGGGTCCTTTACTATATGGGGGGAGAGAGTCCTTTACTATATGGGGGGTCAGAGGGCACTTTACTATATGGGGGTCAGAGGGCCCTTTACTATATGGGGGTCAGAGGGCCCCTTTACTATATGGGGGTCAGAGGGCCCTTTACTTATATGGGGATCAGAGAGTCCTTTGACTATTATGGGGGTCAGAGGGCCCTTTACATATATGGGGGTCAGAGGGCCCTTCTACTATATGGGTCAGAGGGCCTTTTACTATATGGGGGTCAGAGAGCCCTTTACTATATGGGGGTCAGAGGGCCCTTTACTATATGGGGTCAGAGAGTCCTTTACTATATGGGGGTCAGAGGGGCACTTTACTATATGGGGGGTCAGAGGGCCCTTACATATGGGGTCAGAGGGCCCTTATATATGGGGAGTCTTAGAGGAGCCTTACTTATAGTCAGGGGTCAGAGGGCCCTTTACTATATGGGGTCAGAGGGACCTTTACTATATGGGGTGGGGGCGTCAGGGGGCAGGGCCCTTTTACTATATGGGGGTCAGAGGGCCCTTTACTATATGGGGGTCAGAGGGCCCTTTACTATATGGTGGTCAGAGTGGAGTACTATTTAAGCTTATATGGGGGTCAGAGGGCTACATGTTACTATATGGGAGTTTAGGGGCCTTTACTATATGGGGGTCGAGGGCCCTTTACTATATGGGGTCAGAGGGCCCTTTACTATATGGGGATCAGAGGGCCCTTTACTATATGGGATCAGAGAGTCCTTTACTATATGGGGGTCAGAGGGCCCTTTACTATATGGGGTCAGAGTGCCCTTTACTATATGGGGGTCAGAGAGCCCTTTACTATATGGGGGTCAGAGAGCCCTTTACTATATGGGGGTCAGAGAGCCCTTTACTATATGGGGGTCAGAGGGCCCTTTACTATATGGGGGTCAGAGAGCCCTTTACTATATGGGGGTCAGAGGGCCCTTTACTATATGTGGGTCAGAGGGCCCTTTACTATATGGGGGTCAGAGGGCCCTTTACTATATGGGGGTCAGAGAGCCCTTTACTATATGTGGTCAGAGGGCCCTTTACTATATGGGGGTCAGAGGGCCCTTTACTATATGGGGTCAGAGGGCCCTTTACTATATGGGGTCAAAGGGCCCTTTACAATATGGGGTTCAGGAGAATTGTAAATAATGGTAAGCTTAATTAAAACTGAACTGAACTGAACCTTGCCACTCCACATGTTTAGAAACTGAAACTCCCAGCTGTTACTGTATGGGATTCATGTATGGGAATTCTGCTGTCCATTTAAAGGGCAGCTAATTTCTACCCTCGGCTTATACTCGAGTCAATCAGTTTTTACAAATTTTTCAGGTAAAAATAGGTACCTCGACTTATACTCGGATCGACTTATATTCGAGTATATACGGTACTTTCAGCAGCTAGATGTCTTATTCCAAAGCATTGGGAAACTACCTACCCTCCCTCAGAGGTAGAATATATAGTCAGGGTAAGAGATATAAGAAATATGGAATATCTAACAGCATGTCTACAGGGCAAAATAGGAAGATTTGTAGAAATATAGGCACCTTGGGATAACTTGGAATCTTGAGCCTGACGCAACGATAACAAATGGGTATCGACCAAACCCAAACAAATAAATATTGTCATAAACCTCAACAAATCTCTGAGGAGTCTACACACACTCCTCCCTATGATAAAGGGTTTACAATTTACTCCCCCCATGAAATATCCTTCGCCAACGAACAAACCCGACTGGACCCCCTAGAAAAGAAACCACACCACAACGGGTCCCAACCTAAACATATGTAATTGTACCCATGTATATAGATATAAATGTGCTTGTACATATATGTTTGTATATATATGTCTTTCTCCTCTTTTTTTTTTTTAAAAAGGAGGTACGAGAGGACATAGAAGCATAATGATAAGTATCTATGTATTAACGTGAGAACGCCCTTATGTTTTCTCTTTCTTTTCTTTCATACCTTCCTTCCTCCCCTTCCCCACACTTTTTATCTCTCTTGTCACAAACTTACCTGCCGCTCCGGTCCCGTGCCGAGCTGCACTTCCAGGTGGGCGTCGTCGTAGACGTCATGGGGATTCAAAAACCGGCATCCTCCTGGACCCGGTGCCTGATTGTAGCGTTAGCTACCTCCCCGGCTCCTTCTTATCTGCCCTAGTTCCTGTTACTTTCCAGCTTTAGACTTACCTTACCTGGTCCTGCATCAGAGACTTACCTTGCCAGCTTCATCATCAGAGACTTATCTTGCCAGCTTCATCATCAGAGACTTACCTTGCTACCTTGCCAGCTTCATAATCAGAGATTTACCTTGCCAGCTCCATCATCAGAGACTTACCTTGCCACCTCCATCATCAGAGACTTACCTTGCCAGCTCCATCATCAGAGACTTAGACTTACCTTGCCAGCTCCATCATCAGAGACTTACCTTGCCAGCTCCATTCATGAGACTTACCTTGCCAGCTCCATCATCAGAGACTTACCTTGCAAGCTCCATCATCAGAGACTTTACCCTGCCAGCTCCATCATCAGAGACTTACCTTGCCAGCTCCATCATCAAAGATACCTTGCCCAGCTCCATCATCAGAGACACTACCTTGCCAGCTCCCATCATCAGAGACTTACCTCTGCAGCTAGCTCCATCATCAGAGACTTACCTTGCCAGCTCCATCATCAAAGACTTACCTTGCCAGCTCCATCATCAAAGACTTACCTTGCCAGCTCCATCATCAGAGACTTACCTTGCCAGCTCCATCATCAGAGACTTACCTTGCCAGCTCCATCATCAGTGACTACCTTGCCAGTTCCAGTATCCATACTCACCTGAGTCTGACCTGTTTCAGTGTCTGTTTTGCCTTGCCTGTCCCAATATCTGCCTTCTCTCCAGCTGCACCTAGTCACCATTCCTCAGCCTAAAGTTCCCAGCAGTCTCTTGTATCCAGTTCTGCAAATCCCAACAGCCATCAGAGCGCCTCCTCCTAAAGCGTACTCGTAAATACCCCGGCCTCCCGGACGATTATTACATCTCTCTTCACTATTCTACCTGATACTGGACAATAAAGACAATCAAGTGGGAAAAGGAAACACCTACTCCTTTCTTATTACACTGTGTGGTACTGTAAAATACCCCAAACTGAACTGCTTTTTATGTTTTTTCCGTTTTTCTATTGTTATCAACAAAATAAAAACTTAAAGTTGAAAAAAATAAAAAAAAACATAGAGCAGTTAAAACTAAAATTCCATAATAATAAATACATATAAACAATAACAAAATCATTAACCCACAATCAATAGCTGATCAATTAGCATTTAGTTCTCAAATCTGTACAATCTCAACAAATCCAAAGAAATTAAAACAAACCAAAATTGAAATAATAAAAAAGATTTTAGATTCTATAAAAACTACCAACTAAATAATCCAATTTCGCAAGATGAAATAACCAAAACTATAAACTTCCTCAATAAGTCCCCAGGAGAAGACGGGTTCACCAATGAATAATATAATCATTCTCTCAATTTCTCAATCCACATCTTCAAAAATTTACAATCTAGCAATAGAAAAGCACTCATTTCCCCAAGAAAGGCTAAAGGTTATAATAGTACCTCTTCGAAACAAGGGAAAGATCATCAATTATAGGTAACTACAGACCAATCTCTTTACTAAATTGTGATCTATAAATCTACTCATAAACACACTACCACAGCTAATCCATCAAGACCAAGTGGGCTTTATTAAAAATAGTCTATAGATAACACAAGAAGAATCATTGACCTAATGACTGGTCTAAAGAAAAGAACATAACATCCTTATTTATACCCTTGACGCCAAAAGGCTTTTTGATCGCCTAAATTGGACATATCTGAACATGATCCTAGATAAATTTGGTATACAGAACAATTTAAAAAAAGCAATATGGGGCTATACACCAAACCATCAGCAGTTGTATTTTTATCCAATATGTTATCTATTCCCTTTAATATTACCAATGGAACTAGTCAGGGGTGTCCAATATCACCACTAATATTTGGCCCCTGGCAATGGAACCCCTAGCAGAAACAATCCGATCTGATGGGAATATTACAGGAATTAAAATAAGATCCACCTCTCACAAAATTGCTTGGTTGCTGACGATGTAATGCTAATAGTAACTAATCCAATTACTTCACTAATTCATATCCAAAAACATATATCAAATTCAGCCGGTTTCTACCATAAAATAAATGAAAAAGTGGTTGGGAATTAATATATCTGGAACAAATCTTCCTCGAGTAAATAAAGATTCTCATGGGAAACAAAAGAAATAAGTATCTAGGGATATATCTGTTGTATTCAATTAGATCAACTGGACTTGAAATGTAGTTCTGAAGACGTTTCGCTAGTCATCCGACTGGGCTTTCTCAATTCAGAATGACTTTACAAGAATCTGTGGCAATATATGGGCCCTATTTATAAAAGACGGTATCGTTATCGTAAAATACCGATCGTTATCGTAAAAAATACGACCGGGTTTTTACCGAAAACGACCGTTATTTACTGATAACGACGTTATTTACCGATATCGTTAAATACCGGTCGTTACCGGCAAAAAAACCGGTCGTTATTTACCGATAAGACCGTTATTTAAGATATCGGTAATAACGGTGTTATCGGTAAATAACGACCGGTATCGGTAAATAACGACCGGGATGGTAAATAACGGTCGTTATCGGTTAAAAACGGTTGTATCGGTAAAAACCCGGTCGTTATTTTACGATAAACGATCGGTATTTACGATAACGATACCGATCTTTTATAAATAGGGCCCTATGTACCCTGGAAAATCCCAATTAGCATATCACAGCCAGGTGTAAGGGTGTGATTGGATAGTGGACTAAGAGGTGTTATAGGAACGCCCAGAGTAAGTGTTAAAAACAGCATTGTACATGGCAGACAGTTGGTGCGAACCCCCCCACCTCTATTTAGGCTTGGTTCTTTATTTTCACATAAATGGCCTCCTTAACACCTCTCTTGAACCAGTCACATTCCTTCGCCAGTATGTTAACATTACAATCTTCAAAGGTATGTCCTTTATCCTTAAGATGCAGATACACGGCTGAGTCCGACCCGAGGAATTGGCTCTTCTGTGCTGGGCCATATGTTGATGCAGTTGCTGTTGGTCTCCCCCACATACAAATCAGAGCATTCTTCACTGCACTGCACTGCATTATATGATGTCGCTTTTCTTGTGTTTAGGTATTGGGTCTTTCGGATGTACAATGCTGCCTCAGTGTGTTGTTCGGTTTAAAGCAGACAGGGATACGATGTTTTTGAAAATTCTTTTAATTTCTCGGAGACCCCTGCTACATATGGGATGACCATTTCTTCCTCATGTCTTGCTTTTCCCCTTCACTGTTGGTATTCGTGTCTTTTCTTTCCTTCTGCTTCTTTTGACAAAAGGCCCAGTCTTGATATCCACAAGTTTTAAGGGCTCCTCTGAGATGTTTAATTTCTTTAGCCTTCGCCTCTGTGCTAGTGGGGATGTTCTCGGCTCTGTGTTGCAGGGTTTCGATGACACCCAGCTTGTGATCTAAAGGGTGGTGGGAGTCAAACATCAAATACTGATCTGTGTGTGTGGTTTTCTGTAAACCTCTACTTCCAGTTTACCATTTTCCTTAACTTCTACCAAGCAGTCCAAGAAGCCAGTTTGTGTTTTGTACCTCTTCCCTTTGGTCTACCGCATTAATGGCTCTGTGAAAGCTTGTACTTCCTTTGGTGATTTTAACCCGGTGTCATCAACATATCTGAACCAGTGGCTGGGGTTGCTATGCCCTTAAAGGTATTAAGGCCTGTGTTTCTACCTCCTCCATGTAAAGGTTGGCTACAACCTTTAAAGAAACCAAGCTAAATAGGGGGGGGGGTTCGACACCAACTGTCTGCCATGTACAATGCTGTTTAAAACCTTACTCTGGGCGTTCCTATAACACCTCTTAGCCACTATCTAATCACACCCTTAACACCTGGCTGTGATATGCTAATTGGATTTTCCAGGGTACATAATTGCCACACAGATTCTTGTACAAGTCATTCTGAATGAGAGATCCAGTTGGATGACTAGCGAAACGTCTTCAAGAACTACATTTCAAGTCCAGTGATCTAATGAAATACAACAGATGTACCATGACCTGGATGAATGAGAACCTTCACAAAACTATCTAGGGATATAAATTTCCACTAATCATGAAGATCTATTCAAATAAACTTCATACTTTTATTAGAAAAAATTGTACATCAAACCAAAAATGCAAATGATTAATGCTCTCTATAATAGATAGAATAAATACCTCAAGATGATGATACTACCACAATATTTATACCTGTTTAGATCTCTACCAATTCCGATACCAGAGCTCAGAGAATATTACCCAATTATTACCCAATTCATATGGGGACAAACCCATAGCCAGAATAAAAACCATATAATGGCTAAACCATGTAAAATGGGGGGCATGGGCAGTTCCTATCTTAAAGGAATACTACCAGGCAACACTATTAGACCAGATAAGATACTGATGGACTAGGGAAGCAAATACAAAGTTATGGTGTGATATTGACACATATGTGTAAATGCAAAAAACTTTCAAAAAATTATGGGAGCGATACTACTAGAAGATAAGTCTATAAAACTACTCATTTATTATTCCAAAAGCAACACAAGATATACTGGAGGAATATATTAAAAAAAAACAAACTCTATTAGCTCCACTATATGATTATATCCCTATTGAGCGAGCTTGAACTACTGATCCCTAATTTTAGAACCAACTGGAATGAAAATATACTAACAATAATAGACCAACTATATAAACATGGCAACATAATTCCTTAAATTCACTATAAAAACAATATCATTTTAGATAACAAAGACTTTTATAAACACATGCAAGCAAACATCCTTTATTCATCATCTAAAAAACTAAATGAAAACTTCATTTGAACCAACAGAATTACAATTCATAACCTCCAATATTCCACCAAAAGGAATTATAACTTTCTACTCTATGATAAACAGCAAAGACATTATGACCAAACTTAAACCATTCATGAAGTGGGAAAGAAGAAAACTAGGAAAACTTTCTCATGGAACAATGGTTTCGAAACAGCAATATTACCATTTAGAGGATCCAGATGACTCAACACTGGGAAATTGCAAAAAAAAAATTATCATTGAGATACTATAGAACACCGATACTAATGGCTAAATGGAACTAAGTTCAAACACTCACCTCAATGCTGGAGATGTGGAAATCCCAAGGAACCCTCTCCCACATATTCTGGTCCTGCAATAAAATCAAGAAAACATGGCTAAAAATCCAAAATATTCCTATCTTCCTTATTCCAGAAACATTACGCTAACTCCACCGCTAACTCTACTGCAGTCAGATTACATCTCATTGGTTCAGGGCATCGATAGAAATCTGGGTATAAAGACATCATTTAGGATAATGGGTAATATATATTATAATAGAATGTGGCAGTATAGAGCAACCGAAAAACTCAGACAACCCCACAGGTATTGCTATAAACAACCGCGCATTCATTGTGCGTTTATAATGCGATCGTAGATTTATGATCCCCATAGAATACATGTGGTACTTTACTACTGGTGGTATTCTATGACGAGCATGCGTTAATTAACGAACGTTAGATTGTCATACTAAATTAAAATAAAGATAAGAAATTAACGAACGGTTAACTGATCGGTAATACCGATCATTAAAGGTGAGTTATCGCTAATTACCTATACAGACCTATATGAATATGGCCCATTAGGAGCCAGGGAGGTCAATTTAAAATAACCTTTTTCGTATAGATGAGTTGATCCCAAGTATATCTAAGTGCACTTGAAAGAGTTAAAAGGAGCAATAGGATAGGATGGTCGTGCAGCAGACTGGTCACTATGAGAAAGAGTGTGCTGCCCAAAATGCATCAGGGGACCTCTAGAGTTTGTTATGGTTTAAAGGGTATCTCCAATCATATTTACAGATTTGGGGAATCAGTTAATTGAAGAATGGGAGGTAAATGTAACAATCAGGAGCTGGGCGGAGAACGTAAAGAACTTACCCATGTCGCTCGCTCCCCGGTGCGGGTTGAAAGGTCCCGACGGACTCTGTCTTCTACGTGCATGCGCATCGTAATGCGCATAGAAGGACAGAGTCCGTTGGTGACCTTCTTCTTGTCTGGTGTTTCTTCTTAAGCCTCATACAAACATTAATGACACACGACAAATGGCATTTCGGTCGATAATCCATGTGTGCCCATTGATTCGTTGAGACTGGTATTAAATATCAACCCATTTAGGGGTGGATCAAAAGGAAACCTGTACCACTACAACCTATAAACCTTAGGAGTCAGCTACATGTTTAAAGTGGCCTCGTTGGACAAAGGTACGTGGGGAAAACCTATCGCCAAGCTAGGGTGCGAGTAGCGGGGCATAAGCCTGATATTTGGAAATGTAACTAGAGACAAATAAAAATGTTTCCCCAATAATCATGGCAGCGTTAAAATCAAAGGACACCATGCAGCCAAATGGTGGTGAACTGTAAAGGGAGTATATTCCAGACTCGCACCTCGCCAAGCCAACACCCAACTTGGCACTTACATGAAGGAGTTCATTTAAAAGGGTTTTTAGAATAATATCACAGTATGAAGTTACAGTGAATATAAAGCGTAAGGACAGACCAAACTTGGTAGTGGACCGTCCGGATGGCGTAAGGGCGCCTCCACTTTTCTACATAAATTATACCAAAGTCATATAGTGAGGAGGCGTCACAACAGATACTATCTGCTTAATAGGTTTAATGCGGCATGTGTTCGGGTTAAACTGACCCGTTCTCAGCAAAACACACAACGGGCGAAATCACAGTTTAAAAACCCTTTGGAGCTACACACCCCTTTTGTATGGTAACAATAGTGTTCAAATTTATAGTGTTCAAAAGTTCAGTCCAACAATGACAGCCTAGTGATCAAATATGTGTAAAGTCCATTGGTCCAGGGTTATATTCTCACTTATTTTCCTTTTTGTGACATGACAAACCTTCGATGGTTGCTATGTAGTGATTTAAAGTAACTTCTAATAAAACTACTGTTAAGTGCACCAACCTTTATACCCTACCCATAATGTCTGTATAACAGTTACATAGTAACATAGTATTGGAGGTTGTATAAAGACATACGTCCATCTAGTCCAACCTTTATACCTTACCCATAATGTCTGTATAACAGTTACATAGTAACATATTATTGGAGGTTGTATAAAGACATATGTCCGTCTAGTCCAACCTTTATACCCTACCTATAATGTCTGTATAACAGTTACATAGTAACATAGTATTGGAGGTTGTATAAAGACATACGTCCAACCTTTATACCCTACCCATATATGTATTAATACCAGTAATTCTCAATATTATATAGTATCCCTGTCCCAACCAGAACTCGAGTATATGTGTTAATACCAGTAATTCTCAATATTATATAGTATCCCTGTCCAAACCAGAACTACAGTATATGTATTAATACCAGCTATTCTCAATATTATATAGTATCCCTGTACCAACCAGAACTACAGTATGAGGGGGCGGAGTCGGGGGGGGGGGGGGAGGGGAGTAAGGAGGGAGTCACAATAGCTGCAGATAATCCCGAGTTTCGTCGTTTGTGGTTCAGAAAACCATATATTCAAGCTATATTCGCAATCTCACATTTTTGGTAAGTTCCGTCTTCTCCGATAAGTCTGTCTACATTCAGGGCAGGAAGGTCGCTCGTCATATGTTCCTGACTGGCATGTTCTTGAATGCACTCCAGGAAATAGTTATGACCACAGGGCAGCGGTTACGGGGTTTTATAAATGTTCATGCAGATACAGCAGGTCACTCGGCTCTCGATCAGCAGATGCCATTGTTGTAGGCAGAAGCAAAAGTGAAAATGAGTTTTTTCTTCGAACCCTGTAGAACAGGAAGCAGGGCGTGGATAGAAAGCTAACGTCTGCTAACACGGATTAACCCCTTGAAACAGAAAGTGCACATGGATGTAGCCACACAAATGTACCCACTTCACTGAAATTGGTTCGGCACTGACTCCGTCTATTACAGTACTGTGTGTACCCAGCCACAGCTGCTGCTTTGATTTTGTTTACCAGAAGCACGCTACGAGTGGAGCGCGGTAAGGTAAATTCCAGTGTCCCCTGGGCGTTCTATTATTCACGGGGAGGTGGGAATACGCGTTATCATTCTCTTGGAATAATAGAAACAGATTTTAGGTAATTAACAAAGTACACAAAATCTGCTTAGTGTCCCTTTAAACACAGACCACACCCATTTCTTCTTTTGGGGGAAGAAGAAAATAGACCATAAAGGGGTTGGATTGGTGGGGGGGGCTGATTGACAGCTGTCCTCCAACCTCAGCCCCATAGGCTTGCGGCCTACTGTGCCTAATGGTAAATCTGGCACTGGGGATGTTACAATTTGGGTATAGCACTTAATGACTGGGCCTTTGCTTTTTGTAGACTGCTTATAAATGAATGCTGGGATTTGTAGTTTTTCATTATCTGGAGGGTTGCTGGTTGGATACCCCACCATCTAAACATAAAAATCCCTCTGGTTCCAGGAGAAACAGCGTCTGCAGACAGGGTGCGAATACAAGAGCCGAGCATTGCTCTCAGGAAACCTAACGCCACTTAACTAGACTATGTCATACTTTTATTACCTTCACTAACATGAAGATTGCTTCAAACATCAGCTTTTAGCAGCTTCCTGCCCTTTAAGAGTTGGGCAAGGGAGGAAGGTCCCGATAGCTACTCTTTTCAGAAAAATAAACTTGTAGTGCAAATAGGAAAGAGATCACATACTGCCCTTCAGGTTCCTTGATGCCACAATTGTCAAAGCCGGCTACAATCAAGTCATTAGCAAAGGAAGGCACGGAGAAAGGCCTGGAGAAGACTGCCCCCTGCGTTGCGTGGAAGGCTGCAAAAGCAAAAGCCTACAACACCGGTATTCCCAGGCGGTCTCCATCCAAGTACTGGACCAGGCCCGACCCCCTGCTTAGCTTCCGAGATCAGACGAGATTTCGGGCGCATTCAGGGTGGTATGGCCGTAGGCAGACACCATAGTGAAATTTACCTCTCTTGTGCGCTCCGTCAGGCCAATCCCTCCCAATTCCAGGCAACAAAGCAGGGGAGGAAATGTAAAACAACAAAAAGGAGAAAAGCAGAGTGTGGAGTTCAGCAGCACCGACACTGCCGCTGTGCGCTAAAAGACAAATGCCCACATTTAGCAACCGCCACAAAAAAAGTGCAAAAGCCCACCCAGACTCTATCTTTTCCACAGTATTCCCACCCAAAAACTAACCAGGCCAAACTAAAGTCAAAACAGTCAAAACCGGGGGAGGGCAGGCCTTCACACGGGACAATTTCCCCTCACGGAACCCCTGTTCTCGCTGCTTCCCTCGGCTCAATGCGCGCCAGACGCCGGCCCCTGTCCTTCTGGCAAGTCATTACCTACAACTTGCTTCCCAGGCTCCCCTAAGCTCCTGTGGGATTCACTGGTCTCTCCCATAGGTCCTGCCCAGGTCATGTGACAGATGCAGCAGGGGCCATATGGGAGAGGGCAAAGCCAGGATCAATGGTTTCATTTCTTCAGGGTCTTGTGCACAACAGCACAGCGGGAACCCCGCAGCGTTCAAACAGGTAAGTGACGGCGTAGAATCCTTCCTATAGACCAGTGATGCCCAACTGCCGCTGATGGGTGTATTAAGGGGAGTGACTGGTGAGTGTTGTGGGGTAACGGGTCGTGCAGGAGTACTCCCATGGTCCGCTCACAGCATGCGGTTGCTACTAGTGAGGCCCCCAGCATCGGCCAGGTTGGTCACCCCTGCTATAGACCCACCCACAAGTCTAAATGCCGGCCCATGTCAACAGCGAAAACAACGCTCTTTGTCATGCGATGTCCTGGGTAGCGAATATGGTTTATAAATGTTTACAAAGTAAAGAGTATTGCAGGCTGGAAAACATCTCCATCCATCTAATCCTCCTTGAACTTTAAGCCTCCCCTGCTGATTCTCCAAAGAAGAGAAGAGAAGACAGTACGAGTCTGTTCATACCCAGTGCAGACCATGATATAACATTTATTTAACTTAGACTTTTTTGTACATCCTGTAACAGACATGGGTGTCACCTGATGTCGGGTCACACTGTAATAAAGAAGCCATGGGACTATTTTCTGTCACCTGTCAATCAACCACATCACTACCCTCAGTCTATTTTTCCTGCCTAATTAGGAACTTAACACGCCAGTTCTCACCCCTGGATTCGGTTCAGATCTGCACAGCGACTCACCTAAACTTTCCTTCGCTAATTCGGCCCTATTGTGGGTTCGCAAATGTGGCGATAGGAAGACGCGTTCCTTGCATTTTCCTCACCACCGTTGAAGGTGTTGAAGACCGGAGCGAAGTTCTGTCCCTGCAGTGAAGACCCTGTAAAGCTATTTACTGGGGAATACACTCATTTAGCAGGGCCATAGGACTGTAGGAGCGTGGTAGGGGGCATGGTCTGTATGGGTGTAGGTGGCTGGTTCTCTGTTAGGTAGGTGTCGTTTACGTCTATGTAATGATTTACGTCACAAAAAGGCCATGGTAGGGGGGTGGGGGCCAAAAAGGGGGGTTCTAGAGTCATGGGAGTTTAGGGTGGTCTTGTAGAAGTGCGCACACACTAGGACAAATGTTATGCAAAACCATCTCTACCAATCTGGTACAACCGCCTTTCAGATCATTTTAATTGGAAGGGGGGGACTGTCACAGAGGGGGAGGACTGTCCCAGTGGGAATGTCATGAGGGGGGCTGTCACAGAGGGGGGTCTGACTGTCACGGGGGGGACGATCGACTGTCACAGGGGCTGACTGTCATGGGGGGCAGGACTATCACAGGGGGAGACAAACTGTCACAGGGGGCGACTGTCACGGGGGGACGGTCACGGGACGGACGGACTGTCACAGTGGGGGGGCGTCACAGAGGGGCGACTGTCACGGGGGGATCTGTCACACAGACTGTCACTCTGACCTTGAAACAGAGGGGGGGACTCTGGCCTTGGGAACATGGAGGGGGTCTCTGGGCCTCTAGCGGCCTTCATGTTTAGTTTGAAAATAAAATGTCAGAATTCACTGGTTCATTTAATGAATTAGTAGATACACACAATAATCTGGACAAATCTGTCACTCAATCAAAAATAAAATTACTGATCTAGAAGACAGATCACGCAGGAACAACCTCAAGATACAGGCATTCCAGAGACCATAAAAAGACGCCGATTTAAACCAATCTTATGGAAGATTTTATTGAGGAGATAATTCCTAACCAAAACTAATATGGAACGTTACACTGGATAGAAACACACGATTATTTAAACCAAAAATTCCCCTCCATCGGCACCAGAGACACGTGACACTAGATTCCATTTCTTTCAAACCAAGGACATTATTTTATGTCAACTACAAGAAACAGATCAAAGGAAAATATATGCCCAGTTACAATTCTTGTGCAGATCTATCCAGGCAATGCAGGCAAGGAGATCCTTTCAACCTGCTACTGAGATCCTCAGATTCAACTCTAGAAATTCTAAATGGGGTTTTCCAGTATGTTGGATAATAACCAAAGTGGTACACTTTAAATACCCCATCTGAAGCTATACAGAATTGCCAAGAATGGGAACTAAAGATCCCTAATTCAGTCAAACACGTTCAAAAGACATACAAAGGCCTGGAAAGTTCACAAGGAATGGAATAGAATGGATTATAGAAAAGTACAATGCCAAATAAAAATGTATAATGACTTTGAAATAGTAATAATAATGAAGTCGATATTTCAGGGAAGTACACCTGATAAAGATAACAGACCTCCGAAAGATTATTGGTTTATAATATATTGTAAAATTAAAGGGCAAACAAAGGTAGAATCAAACTAAAGAAATGATAAAATTTGAAGTATAATGACTCGAATTGTCAGTTTATCTAAGTCTGATAGTATGGTGAAACATGCTAAGATAAAGATGACCAAACTAACTGTATTACTGATCTAAAATATACTAAGAAAATGAAAGGGTATATATGGTATTTCAAGTTGAAAAGGTAAAACTGTTAAAATTGGTTATTACATGTTTGAAAAATATATAAGGTATATCTTAACCTAATAATGTTTAATATAATAATAGAATTACGTAACGTTTTGAAATGTTAATAATAGATAAGACAGATAGTTTGGTGAAAAGATTTGATAAATCACCCCGACTTAGATTAGATTAAATAAGAAAATTAAAGGACATACTAAACCAATATGTTGTGACAAGTTGAAAAACAGCTATTACATTAAAACACATGATTATTATCAATATAACAAATAAACTTAATATAAGAGTTTATATACATAACTAGAATCGAATGTTAATCTGATTATACTAATATATGAAGAGGATAACCTGTTTAAAGGGAAAATACAACTGGAAAGTTAAACAGTATAAAAATATTTTCAGGAGATTTCAATAAAAGTTCTTATCGTTAAAAATGGTGCTAATTTTGCCCACAACCAATCAGATCTTATGTAACATTTGAAAGCTAACATCTGATTGGGGCAAAAGTAGCACCATTTTTAACGATAAGAACTTTTATGAATAACCATGCTTGTGTATAAAAGTTAAAATGATACATTTTAAACTCAAGAAAAGTATAGTTAAAGTAGTTTTTAGTCGAGCTCACATACACACTACAAGTGAAGAAAAAGGTTTATACAACTATTTGAAAGGCTAACAAGTTAATCATATGATGCTGAAACGCAACAAACTTAAAAGTTAAGGATAAATAAATACAAATTAATCACAACATAGCAAATTATTTACACAAGAGCTGACCTGTTACAAGTTAATAAATCCAAGTGGCACTAAGCCTTCTACCAAACTAGTTATCAATCAATGGCTAGAAATAATATCATTACTTGTATCTATGTTAATCTTTTATTTTTCACTTTAACTTAAAGGTTTTTGTTTATGCTCTATCATTATTATGCATTACGGTCGTATATTATTGCAATACTATTTCAATACCCAGGAGTAGAGATGTCCGAACTTCGCAAAATCCGGTCCGCTCGAGGATCCGCGAATTTTTGAAAAAAATTCTAAAATTCGAAATCACGAGCGGACCCTTTTAAACCTTTTAAAATGAAAAGTTAACCTTTTAAAATGAAAGTTACGCAAATCCGTTCTTCGAAAATACGAGGATCTTCGAAAAATGAGGATTTTTCAAAAATACGGCCGAAAATTGGCTTGCTCTGTCCAAAAACAGTGAAAAAAATCAGCAAATTGTAATTTCGAAAAATTTTCAAAATGCGGTTCGGGAAAGTTCAGAAGCGGAAAACCGGAAAATCCGCGAATATCCGCCGTTTGCAAACGAGGTAAATCCGCCGCGGATCCGGGTCCGGATCCGCAAACTGGGCCATCACTACCCAGGAGCAGAATTGCTATAGATAACATATTACACCTGAAATTAAACAACCAACAGCTGAAAAAGAAAATAAGACTTAAACAACTTAATGCAATTAGCATAACATCAAATCGTACCCCCGGGAGTACCAAGTGGTTGGAAAATATGTCGCAGATGAAGAGCTTCCCAAATATTTACTGGACTTGTTCCCACATATAGCCCCCCAAAACCCCACCAGCAGAGTGGAAATGGGATAGGGCACACGAGCACAGGGCTTAGACCCCCCAAACAGCACAACCCAAAAGACGTCCTAATAAAACTGATTATTACACCAGTAAAGAGACTCTTATGCAGGTTACCAGAAATCAACAAACCTCCTTCAAGGGGACAAATCTACAAATCAATGTGACCTCTCCCCACTTACTCTAGCAAAAAGGAGACGGATGAGACCAATCAGCTCCGTACTAGGGGGGAAAATGAGTCAAATACAAATGGGGCTTCCCCCTTCTGCCTGATGATCCAACGCTCAGAACAAAACTCTCAGCAAGAACACCTACCGAATCCAAGCCGTTTTTAACAAAATGGGACTGCCATCCCACTAAAGAAAGCAACCCTTCCAAACTCTTCGCAGACACCACTGGACAGACCCTCAACTCCCAGGACACTCACTGGGACAGACCTCAACTCCCAGGACACTCACTGGGGACAGGACCCTCCAATCCCAGGACATCAACTGGACAGACCCTCCAACTCCAGGACCCACGGGGACAGACCCTAACTCCAGGACACTCATGGGGACAGAATGGGAAAGGACTCCCAAAACGCACCTTTCAATTCAAGGGAAGGAACCTCCACGTACATAGTCCAGGAGACTGACACCCTATCCTCAAATTAGTATAACCACCTATACCCTTGTCATCTACTACCTAAACATATATATATTACTGTGACTATATTACTATAAACTGAACTATACCGAATTGCTCCTTAACTTCAAGTTAATCCCATCCATCTACCCCATGAAAATGAAAGGCCAGTTTTCCTACTTTTAAAATGAGCCATAACCACCTCTTTACGTGCTCCGCAGCCCCAAGATATAAAGAAATGACGACAGAAAGTTAATGGGTGGGAGGCTGACATGTGACATTCCTAAGGCTTCTCTGCACAGTGCCGCTGGCGAGCCACAGCCTCAGTCTCCCTCAGTGTGTGAGGGAGACAGGAAGTCCCTCCCTCCTCTTGCTGTGTGAAGTCACTGACAGAGAAGGTAAGGGAATCTACAGCCCTTCTCTCTCACTGTGTGGAAACAGCCTTTTCAGGCAGAGTTCTCACTCTGTCTCACTCTGTTCTCTCTCTGCCTGAAAAGGCTGTTTCCACAGAGTTTTCAAGGGGGGGGTAAGAGTGGCCCACAGTACCTGTGAGGGGGTGGGGCTTAGGCCACCCATGAGTGGGCGTGGCACATGGGGCTGTGTAAGGAATGGGCCAAGGGGTTCCTGCAACTGGAGGACCATGGGGGTCCATGAGTGGAGGGCCAGGGGGGGCTGACAAAGGGGGGAGACACAGGGCAGATGGCTGACAGGTTTCAGAGCAGGAAGCAGGAAGTGCAGGGAGACCTAGTGATGGTGCTGCCATATCACACACAAAAATGTAAATATCTTCAAAACTATGTAAAATAAACAATGGAAATAAAACTCAGGGAAGCAATTCCTATCAATTACCTCAATTTACCTTAAGGCATTTTTGGACCAACAGTTTCCTCTTTAAGCAATCGCACCTTGGGTGCACGACACCATATTAAACCACCGCAAGAGACACAGTAAAAACTGTGTCAAAACAAAATTTGTTCAAAATATTGTTTATTCAACCTTAATTACTGATGTAACTATGTAAAACAGTTAAAACAATTTAAACTTTTTAAGACATACGTCCATCAAGTCCAAATATCACCCCCTTTTTTTTTATTATAACCCGACCTAACAGTTGATCCAGAGGAAGGCAAAAAAACCAGCTAAAAATGGGGGAAAAATTCCTCCTGACTCCAAAACAGCAATCGGAAAGTATCCCTGGATCAACCAGATCTATATGTATTAATACCAGTAATTCTCAATATATTATAGTATCCCGTGTACCAACCAGAATACAGTATATGATTAATACCAGTAATTCTCAAATTATATAGTATCCCCGTACCAACCAGAAACTACGTATATGCATTAATACCAGTAATTCTCAATATTATATAGTATCCCTGTACCAACCAGAACTTACAGTATATGTATTAATACCAGTAATTCTCAATATTATATAGTATCCCTGTACCAACCAGAACACAGTATATGTATTAATAACCAGTAATTCTCAATATTATATAGTATCCTGTACCAACCAGAACTACAGTATATGTATTAATACAGTAATTCTCAATATTATATAGTATCCCAGTACCAACATAATACAGTAATAGTATTAATACCAGGAATTCTCAATATTATATAGTATCCCCGTACCAACCAGAACTACAGTATATGTATTAATACCAGTAATTCTCAATATTATATAGTATCCCCGTACCAACCATAACTACAGTATATGTATTAATACCAGTAATTCTCAATTTATATAGTATCCCAGTACCAACCATAACTACAGTATATGTATTAATACCAGTAATCTCAATATTATATAGATCCCTGTACCAACCAGAGAACTACAGTATATGTATTAATACCAGTAATTCTCAATATTATATAGTATCCCTGTACCAACCATTAACTACAGTATATGTATTAATAACAGTAATTCTCAATATTATATAGTATCCCTGTACAACCAGAACTACAGTATATGTATTAATACCAGTAATTCTCAATATTATATAGTATCCCCGTACCCCACCAGAACTTACAGTATATGTATTAATACCAGTAATTCTCATATGATTATATAGTAACATAGTAACATAGTGAACATAGTAATAAGGTTGAATAAAGACATTCGTCCATCAAGTCCAACCTATTTTTTTTTTTTTTTAACCCTACCTAACAGTTGATCCGAGGAAGGCAAAAAAACCCCAGCTAAAAAAGGGGGGGAAAAATTCCTTCCTCTGACTCCAAACGGCAATCGGAAAGTATCCCTGGATCAACCAAGATCTATATGCATATAATACAGTAATTCATCATATTTTTTAGTTTTAGAAACTTATCCAGGCCTTTTTAAAGTTATTCAATGAACTTGCCATTACCACCTCACGCTGAAGACAGTTCCACAGTTTCACCGTTCTCACTGTAAAGAAACCTCTCTAACTGAAGATGAAACTTCTTTTCTTCCAACCTTAAAGGATGTCACGTGTCCTCTGATATGACCTATTAGTGAACAATGCACCAGAGAGTTCACTGTATGGGCTTCCATTAATATATTTGTATAAGGTATCATGTCCCCACGCAACCGGATCTCCAATTGTAAGCAGCCCTAACTTGTCTAATCTGCCTGAATATTCAAGCCCCTCCATTCCCTTATTAATTTAGTTGCCCTTCTCTGTACTGCCTCAATTTCCAAGATGTCCCTTTTGTATATTGGATTCCAAAACTGCACCGCATATTCCAAATGAGGCCTTACCAGTGCCTTGTAAAGAGGGAGAATAATATTTCCCCCCTTGAATCTTTCACTCTTTATACAAGACAATATCTTGCTAGCTCTAGCCGTTTCTACCTGGCATTGTTTGCTATAGCTAAGTCTGTTATCACACAGAACCCCAAATCTTTTTCCATTACAAGATGCACTTAACACAGAGTTATTTATGGTGTAGGTGGCACAGGGATTATTAAATCCCAATGCATCACCTTACATTATCAACATTGAATCCATCTGCCATTTGCTGCCATTTTGTATAATCTATCTAGGTCTGCTTGCAGCACTTGCACAATCATTGGAAGTTTCCAAAGCTCTGCATAGTTTATGTGTCATCAGCAAACACAGAGACCTTGCTCCAATGTCCCCTTCTAAGTCATTTATAAACAGATTAAACAGAAGCGGCCAGTACAGAACCCTGAGGACCGAGCTTAGAACTTTGCCCACATAGATGTAGCTCCATTACCACCCACTCTGTTTGCGATCCAATAACCAGTTTCTATCCATGAACAAATGTTTCTTCAAGGCCAACAGTCCTCAGTTTATACATTAGTCGCCTATGAGGCACAGTATCAAAAGCTTTCGCAAAATCCAAATATACCACATCCACTGCTGTGCCGAATCTAACTTCTTACTCACTTCTTCATAAAAAACAATTAAATTGTCTGGCATGATCTATTTCTCATAAATCCATGCTGACTACTACTAATAAGATGATTATGGAGGACAAAGTCAAGATATGATCCCGTAACAAAGTTTCCATCACCTTCCCTACCACTGATGTTAGGCTTACAGGTCTATAGTTACCAGGCTGTGAAGACTACCTTTTTTGAATATTGGTTATTACATTGACTTTTTTTCCAATCCAGCGGCACATCCCCAGACGAAAGTGATCTGAAAAGATGAGAAACAGTGGTCTAGATAGAACTGAACTAAGCTCTTTTAAAATCCGAGGATGCAATCCATCTGGTCCTGGGGCTTTATTGATATTAACTTTGTCTAATTGTTCTGTACCATATCCTCTGTTAGCCAATGTGAATACTCTCATTTCTCCCTGCATATTTACAATCCCTACTGTAAGGATAAGGATTTTCAACAGTATAAAAACCGATGTAAAAAAACGGTTTAGAGATTAGCCTTATCGGCATCCTCTACAACCACCTCAGCCCCATTATTAATGGTCCCACATTCTCAGTCCATCTTTTATTTTACATTTTATATACTTAAAAAACATTTTCGGGTGGACTTGTGCTTTGTTCGGCAATCCGTATTTCATTTCTATTTTAGCTAGTTTAATGCTTTCTTGCATTCTTTATTACAGCTTTTATACTCCCTGTAAGCCTGTTCTGTTCCCTTGATTTCAAATTTAAAAAGCCTTTTTTCTTTTTCCATTTCCCTTTTTAATGAGCATTAAGCCATGCAGGAGAGGACCTCATTTTTTTACACTTGTTACCTAAAGGCACAGATTTAGAAATGTAATAGTTTAATATCCTTTAAAAGTGGTCCACATCTGCTCAGTATCTTACCTAGAAAACAATCCCCCAGTCTATGAGCAGGAGTGATTCCTTTAACAGCAAAAAATTAGCTTTCCTAAAGTTAAACGTTTTTGTTAACCCAGTGCACTTTAGTTTTTGCAACCTATATTAATTAACACGATATCATGGTCACTATTCCCTATATTAAATGACACTATATCATGATCACTATTCCCTATATTAAATGACACTATATCATGGTCACTATCCCTAAGCTTCCAATTACCTTCATCTCCAAAAGGAGCTCAGGGTTATTAGATATCAACAGATCCAACAACGCATTCTGTTAGTAGGAATGTGAAAGAAATGCTCTATAGGAAATTTAAGAACTTTATTACCTTTTTGAGGTGTGGCAGTCCCTTATTCCAATCTATGTCAGGGTAGTAAAATCCCCCATAACCAGAACTGCCCCATACCAGCAGCCTTCGCCAACTGCATATTGGAGATTCATTTCCATCTCCTCCCCGGCATTTGGACGGCTTATAACATACCCCAACAAATTAATTTACCTACCTTCTTGCTTCTTGTACAAGCTCTACCCACATTGTTTTGCCATATCGTTTACTCCCCCATCTATTCCACTTTTAAATTTGGCTTCAATTCCTGTTTAACATACATACATACTCCTCCTCCTTTCTTATTAACTCTGTCACGTCTAATAAGGAGATCCTTCAATATTTACTGTCCAGTCGTGTGAAATCATTAAGCCATGATTCGCTTATACAATTACATCATAACTTTCCTTTAACGCTATTATTTCAAGTTCGCCGGTTTTCCAGCCAGACTCTTGCATTTGTAAACATACATTTAGATTATCAATTGATTTACTTCAATAATGGTCATACATGCCTCCTTATCCTCTATGCTCCCCCTCCCTTCTCCATCCTCGTGTGTGTAATAGCCCCTGATCCCTAACTTCTCTATCTACCCTGTGTTTCAACGTTCCCTCCCCCCCCATACCTAGTTTAAAATCTCCTCCAAACCCCTAGCCATCTTCTCCCCCAAAACAGCTGCACCATCACCATGAGGTGCAATCCGTCTTACTAAAAAGCCTTGAGCCAACAGAAAAGTCAGCCCAGTTCTTCTATAAACCCAAACCCCATTTTATATTTATATGTTAACTAAGGGCAAGCTTACATGTACTCAAGTGTTTGATATGGTACCATAGGCCATAAAGAACAGATGGAAATGCTATTATATATAAATCAGGGTACTCAACACCAATGTGGGGAAACGTTATTAAATTGGTGTACGGACAGACCTACATCAGCATGTTTTTTAAAATTGTATTATGGTTAATTTAATAAAGGTTTTGAACTCTCAGGTCAAGAGAGGACTGCTGCTAAAAAGAAGTAAAGTTACTTTTTACAAGAGGCGCATCTAAACCAAACCAGTTCTTTCAAGTTTATCTCACATCTTATCCCACAATCTACTCCTCCACAGCAAGTCCAGGCGTGCTGGACTAGCCAATACAGATACAAAACATCTCTATATCTGTCCTCAGGGCAGATATTATCCACAAGGTTCTAATACAAAACCAGCAAGTGGGTTCTCTGCAACCTGTTCTCTCCAAACTCAAAGCAACTAAAAATGTTAAATAGGTTATGAAAAAAATTACAACCATCCAATGTCCAATTAAAATTAAGGAGGAGACTTTAAGACAATATTTTCTCCAAGCAGAGATAGACAACAACACTACACTCCAACAACCTCCAACTGGAAACCTCCAAGAAATTCCGCAAGTAATCAGAGCCAACGGACTATATGACTCTGGCTTAGACCACCAACTGAAAAACAATTACCCATTTACATTTTCTGAGGCATTTAAGTTCACACTAGACCAGACCACTTCTTCATTTTCAGCCCCCACCTAAAAACATACAAAGCCTCTGCTATCACTTGTCCGATCACTCCTCCATGATATACACATAGACTTACAAAACCACCACAAAGCATACCACTGGAAACTAAATGAGTCATTAATAAAACGCCCTGAAGAAGTGACTGCTTTAAGGGAACTACTACAAGAATACTTCAATTAAATGAAAATCGGTGGATCTCTGGGTACAATCTGGGAAGCTCACAAGGCAGTGATGCGAGGGCACCTTTCCAACGTGGAGCCCGTCTCAAACGAGACCGCATGAAAGCAATTCACTGATACCCAAAACCGAGCTACTCACCCTAGAAAAAACCCTCTACAGATATCCCAAAATCCAAACACTCAAAAAGTGATAACTGAGGTCCAAACTAAAACAACTCGCCTAGACAAAGTAGAAAAGACTTCTAGCCAACCAACTCAAATTTAGAACCTTCACCCACACACAATCAAAAAACTCGCAAGGCAATCAAGCCACCATCCAGACCAAAATAGCCTCAGAGTTCGGAAAAATTTTACAAAGACCTATAACTGCATCCCTGCCACCAGAGGACCAACAAAATATTTGAAGAGGTTATCACCTATCTTAACTCAGCTAAAATACCCAAACTTACACCCCACAATCAGCAAACCTCAACAAACCCTTCACAACAGAAGATAAAAACAAACCATCAAAAACATTGCCAAGTGGAAAAACCCCTGGTCCTGACGGGTTATACATACCTTTATTATAAAGTTTTCTATGATATAGTCACCCCATGGCTAGTTAAAGTCCTCAAACCTTTTAACAGGAGATCAAATACGACAACAATGACAAAATCCTATTTAACACTTAAACTTACTAAAACAAAAGGAAAAGATCCTACAAACTGCTCAAGCTATCGCCCAATTGCACTTTTAAATGCAGACCCATAAATCTTTTCCAAAGACACTAGTAACAGGCTAGCCACCCTTCTTCCCTCCCTGATTCAAAGCGGACCAAGTCGGATTTATCATGGGCCGACAAGCAGGAGAAAAACTCACAGGATAATAAATCTCCAAAGACATAGTAAATCGCAAGAAAGAATCAGCACTAGTACTCAGTCTGGATGCAAAAGCTTTCGATAGAGTAGCTGGCACTTCCTGTTCACACCCTAAGATATGAGGGTTTCCAAGGCCCCTCCTGCAGCTCACAAACACTCTACCACACCCCACAATGCAAGTAAAGCTCCCCTATGCCAATCACCCAAGCTTCACTATAGGAAATGGTACCTGACAGGGTTGTCGACTTTCCCCCCATACTCTATGCTATATGCATCGGCCCCTGCCGCTACCATACGTTGCTCCCCGACATACAAGGGATAAACATACAGAAAGACCAACACAAAATTACTGCTATATGCAGACCATGTACTTTTAATTATACAAAAAAACGCTAACCTCATACACAATTTGCATTTGAAATACAGAAATGATCGGGATATAAGCTAAACGGAGATAAAACAGAAGCACTTCCGATAAAATTACCCCACTCACAACTTAAAAACTCCTCAAACTTAACTTTCCTTATAAAGGCAGCAAGAAAAGCTCTCCTACTAGGCCATCTCCATTACCAAACAATCTCTGACTTATACACTGCAAACTATGCCCCAATGATAAAACAAGATTCACTCCCTACAATGGAATGGAAGAATGGATATACCCTCCACACCCACTATTGAGCAGAGAGGCGTAGTAGATGGGAAACAGAGAAACCCCATCAATTATGGCTAAGTTCCAAATAGTTATGACCAACACCAACAAAGACAAAAAATGAATACAACCCTTTTCCCAGATCATACCTTTCACCTGTACCAACAAAATACCAGGCAGCAGGAAACCAAGCTGCTTCAGAATCTGGCTAAAAGAAGAACCTATTAAGATTCTATGACATTTTAGACCCTGTAACCCAGCAGATTTACCCATTGAAGTATTTAAAAAACAAATTTAAAACTCACTCTCTTTCCTGGTTTACATATCACCGAATATTTCACTACGCACAAACTCTAACGATTAACTGGCGCTTCCCCCATCCCACAATCTTTGAAGCTCTACTGATGATGGGACCCACTCAAAAAGCCCTCATCTCCAAAATCTACTACATGCTAAACTCCCCCCAATCTGAACAATTACCCAAGCGCAAATATATGACCAAGGGGAAACCGCTTTGGGAGAAACAATAAACAACTGAAGACTGGGAACAAATATGGGAACAAACAGCAAAAACGTCTATTGCAAATGTGCTTATGCACTGGTATTAACACCAGACAAATTGCATAAAATGTTCCCAATACTCCCAATCTTTGCTGGAGTGTCAACAATCTTCTGGGAATGTAATGTCTAGCTCCGTATTGGAGAAAATCCAAAATACTTATAAAAGTGCTGGACTCACTCAGCACTGTCATGCTCATCTGGTTACTGTAAATCTGATGGGTCTTCTCAGTTGGAGAAGACCTGTAGTACAGTGCAAATGCACAGCTTGGAAACTACAAATCTCAGGTGACTGTTTAACTATATGGGGTCAGAGGGCCTTTACGATATGGGGGTCAGAGGGCCCTTTCTATATGGGGGTCAGAGGGCCCTTTACTATATGGGGGTCAGAGGGCCCTTTACTTATGGGGGTCAGAGGGTCCTTTACTATATGGGGGTCAGAGAGCCCTTTACATATGGGGGTCAGAGGGCCCTTACTATATAGTCAAGGGCCCTTTACTAATATGGGTCAGAGAGTCCTTTTACTATATGGGGGTCAGAGGGCCCTTACTATATGGGGGTCAGAGGGCCCTTTACTATATGGGGTCAGAGAGTCCTTACTATATGGGGGTCAGAGGGCCTTTAACTATATGGGGGTCAGAGGGCCCTTTACTTATGGTATCAGAGAGTCCTTTACTATATGGGGGTCAGAGGGCCCTTTATATATGGGGGTCAGAGGGCCCTTATCTATATGGGGGTCAGAGGGCCCTTTACTATATGGGGTTCAGAGAGTCCTTTACTATATGGGGGTCAGAGGGCCCTTTACTATATGGGGGTCAGAGGGCCCTTTACTATATGGGGTCGAGAGTCCTTTACTATATGGGGGGGTCAGAGGGCCCTTTACTATATGGGGGTCAGAGGGCCCTTTACTATATGGGATCAGAGAGTCCTTACTATATGGGGGTCAGAGGGCCCTTTACTATATGGGGGTCAGAGAGTCCTTACTATATGGGGGTCGGGGCCCTTGACTATATGGGGGTCTGAGGGCCCTTTACTATATGGGGGTCAGAGAGTCCTATTACTATATGGGGGGTCAGAGGGCCCTTTACTAATGGCGGGTCTGAGGGCCCTTTACTATATGGGGGTCAGAGAGTCCTTTATATATGGGGGTCAGAGGGACACTTTACTACATGGGGGTCAGAGGGCCCTTTACATTATGGGGGTCAGAGGGCCCTTTACTATTGGGGTCAGAGAGCCCTTACTATAGGGGGGTCAGAGGGCCTTTATATATGGGGGTCAGAGGGCATTTACTATCATGGGGGTCAGAGGGCCCTTTACTATATGGGGTCAGAGGGCCCTTACTATAGGGTAGAGAGCCCTTTTACTATATGGGGGTCAGAGAGTCCTTTACTATATGGGGGTCAGAGGGCAACTTTACTACGTGGGGGTTAGAGGGCCCTTTACTATATGGGGGTCAGAGGGCCTTTACTATATGCGGGTCAGAGAGCCCTTTACTATATGGGGTCAGAGGGCCCTTTACTATATGGGGGTCAGAGGGCCCTTTACTATATGGGGGTCAGAGATCCCTTACTATATGGGGGTCTGAGGGTCCTTTAATTATGGGGGTGAGAGAGTCCTTTACTATATGGGGGTCAGAGGGCACTTTATATATGGGGGTCAGAGGGCCCTTTACTATATGGGGGTCAGAGGGCCCTTTACTATATGGGGGTCAGAGGGCCCTTTACTATATGGGATCAGAGAGTCCTTACATATAGGGTCGAGGGCCCTTCTAGGGGGTCAGAGGGCCCTTTACTATATGGGGGTCAGAGGGCCCTTTACTATATGGGGGTCAGAGAGCCCTTCTATATGGGGGTCTGAGGGCCCTTTACTATATGGGGGTCAGAGAGTCTTTACTATATGGGGGTCAGAGGGCACTTTACTATATGGGGGTCAGAGGGCCCTTTACATATGGGGTCAGAGGGCCCTTACTATATGGGAGTCTTAGGGGCCTTTACTATATGGGAGTCAGAGGGCCCTTTACTATATGGGGTCAGAGGGGCCCTTTACTTATGGGGGTCAGAGGGCCCTTTACTATATGGGGTCAGAGGGCCCTTTACTATATGGGGGTTCAGAGGGCCCTTTACTATATGGGGTCAGAGAGTCCTTTACTATATGGGGGTCAGAGGGCCCTTTACTATATGGGAGTCTTAGGGGCCCTTTACTATATGGGGGTCAGAGGGCCCTTTACTATATGGGGTCAGAGGGCCCTTTACTATATGGGGGTCAGAGGGCCCTTTACTATATGGGGTCAGAGGGCCCTTTACTATATGGGGATCAGAGGGCCCTTTACTATAGGGATCAGAGAGTCCTTTACTATATGGGGGGTCAGAGGGCCCTTTACTATATGGGGTCAGAGTGCCCTGTCATAGGGGGTCAGAGAGCCCTTTACTATATGGGGGTCGAGAGGCTTTACTATAGGGGGTCAAGAGCCCTTTACTATATGGGGGTCAGAGGGCCTTTACCATATGGGGGTCAGAGAGCCCTTTACTATATGGGGGTCAGAGGGCCCCTTACTATATGTGGGTCAGAGGGCCCTTTACTATATGGGGGTCAGAGGGCCCTTTACTATAGGGGGTCAGAGAGAGCCCTTACTATATGTGGTCAGAGGCCTTTACTATTGGGGGTAAGAGGGCCCTTACTATATGGGGTCAGAGGGCCCTTTACTATATGGGGTCAAAGGGCCTTTACAATATGGGGTTCAGGAGAATTGTAAAGTAATGGTAAGCTTAATTAAAACTGAACTGAACTGAACCTTGCCCACTCCACATGTTTAAAACTGAAACTCCCAGCTGTTACTGTATGGGATCATGTATGGGAATTTGCTGTCCATTTAAAGGGCAGCTTAATTTCTACCCTCGGCTTATAACCGAGTCAATCAGTTTTTACAAATTTTCAGGTTAAAAATAGTACCTCGACTTATACTCGGATCGACTTATATTCGAGTATATACGGTACTTTCAGCAGCTAGATGTCTTATTCCAAAGCATTGGGAAACTACCTACCCTCCCTCAGAGGTAGAATATATAGTCAGGAGTGGTAAGAGATATAAGAAATATGGAATATCTAACAGCATGTCTACAGGGGCAAAATAGGAAGATTTGTAGAAATATAGGCACTTGGGTAAACTTGGAATCTTGAGCCTGACGCAACGATAACAAATGGGTATCGACCAAACCCAAACAAATAAATATTGTCATAAACCTCAACAAATCTCTGAGGAGTCTACACACACTCCTCCTATGAAAGGGTTTACAATTTACTCCCCCCATGAAATATCCTTCGCCAAACGAACACAAACCCGACGGGACCCCCTAGAAAAGAAACCACACCACAACGGGTCCCAACCTAAACATATGTAATTGTACCCATGTATATAGAAAAATGTGCTTGTACATATATGTTTGTATATATATGTCTTTCTCCTCTTTTTTTTTTTTTAAAAAGGAGGTACGAGAGGACATAGAAGCTAATGATAAGTATCTATGTATTAACGTGAGAACGCCCTAATGGTTTTCTTTCTTTTTTCATACCTTCCTCCCCTTCCCCACACTTTTATCTCTCTTGTCACAAAACTACCTGCCGCTCCGGTCCCGTGCCGAGTGCACTTCCAGGTGGGCGTCGTCGTAGACGTCATGGGGATTCAAAAACCGGCATCCTCCTGGACCCGGTGCACTGTTGTAGCGTTAGCTCCTCCCCGGCTCCTTCTATCGCCCTAGTCCTGTTACTTTCCAGCTTTAGACTTACCTTACCTGGTCCGCATCAGAGACTTACCTTGCCAGCTTCATCATCAGAGACTTATCTTGCCAGCTTCATCATCAGAGACTTACTTGCTACCTTGCAGCTCAAATCAGAGTTTACTTGCCAGCTCCATCATCAGAGACTTACCTTGCCACCTCCATCATCAGAGACTTACCGTGCCAGCTCCATCATCAGAGGACTTTACCTTGCCAGCCCCATCATCAGAGATCTACCTTGCCTGCAGCTCCATCATCAGAGACTTACCTTGCCAGCTCCATCATCAGAGACTTACCTTGCCAGCTCCATCATCAGAAGACTTACCTGCCAGCTCCATCATCAGAGACCTACCTTGCCAGCACTCAATCATCAGAAGACTTACCTTGCCAGCTCCATCATCAAGAGACTTACCTTGCCAGCTCCATCATTCAGAGACCTTACCCTGCCAGCTCCATCATCGAGACTTACCTTGCCAGCTCCATATCAGAGATTACCTTGCCAGCCATCATCAGGACGTACTTGCCAGTCCTCATTCCTCAGAGACGTACCTTGCCAGCTCCATCATCAGAGACTTACCTTGCCAGCTCCATCATCAGTGACTTACCTTGCCAGTTCCAGTATCCATACTCACCTGAGTCTGACCTGTTTCAGTGTCTGTTTCTGCCTTGCCTGTTCCCAATATCCTGCCTTCTCTCCAGCTGCACCTAGTCACCATTCCTCAGCCTAAAGTTCCCAGCAGTCTCTTGTATCCAGTTCTGCAATCCCAACAGCCATCAGAGCGCCTCCTCCTAAAGCGTACTCGTAAATACCCCGGCCTCCCGGACGATTATTACATCTCTCTTCACTATTCTACCTGATACTGGACAATAAAGACAATCAAGTGGGAAAAGGAAACACCTACTCCTTTCTTTATTACACTGTGTGGTACTGTAAAATACCCAAACTGAACTGCTTTTTATTTTTCTTTCCTGTTTTTCTATTGTTATCAACAAAATAAAAACTTAAAGTTGAAAAAAATAAAAAAAAACATAGAGCAGTTAAAACTAAAATTCCATACATATAACATACATATAACAATAACAAAATCATTAACCCACAATCAATAGCTGATCAATTTAGCATTTAGTTCTCAAATCTGTACAATCTCAACAAATCCAAAGAAATAAAACAACCAAATATTGAAATAATAAAAAAGATTCTTAGATTCTATAAAACTACCAACTAAATAATCCAATTTCGCAAGATGAAATAACCAAAACTATAAACTTCCTCAATAAGTCCCCAGGAGAAGACGGGTTCACCAATGAATAATATAAATCATTCTCTCAATTTCTCAATCCACATCTTCAAAAATTATACAATCTAGCAATAGAAAAGCACTCATTTCCCCAAGAAAGGCTAAAGGTTATAATAGTACCTCTTCCGAAACAAGGGAAAGATACATCAATTATAGGTAACTACAGACCAATCTCTTTACTAAATTGTGATCTATAAATCTACTCATAAACACACTACCACAGCTAATCCATCAAGACCAAGTGGGCTTTATTAAAAATAGTCTATAGATAACACAAGAAGAATCATTGACCTAATAGACTGGTCTAAAGAAAAGAACATCACATCCTTATTTATAACCCTTGACGCCGAAAAGGCTTTTGATCGCCTAAATTGGACATATCTGAACATGATCCTAGATAAATTTGGTATACAGAACAATTTAAAAAAAGCAATTATGGGGCTATACACCAAACCATCAGCAGTTGTATTTATATCCAATATGTTATCTATTCCCTTTAATATTACCAATGGAACTAGTCAGGGGTGTCCAATATCACCACTAATATTTGCCCTGGCAATGGAACCCCTAGCAGAAACAATCCGATCTGATGGGAATATTACAGGAATTAAAATAAGATCCACCTCTCATAAAATTGCTTTGTTTGCTGACGATGTAATGCTAATAGTAACTAATCCAATTACTTCACTAATTCATATCCAAAAACATATATCACAATTCAGCCTGGTTTCTTACCATAAAATAAATGAAAAAGTGTTGGGAATTAATATATCTGGAACAAATCTTCCTATCGAGTAAATAAAGATTCTCATGGGAAACAAAAGAAATAATGTATCTAGGGATATATCTGTTGTATTCAATTAGATCAACTGGACTTGAAATGTAGTTCTTGAAGACGTTTCGCTAGTCATCCGACTGGCTTTCTCAATTCAGAATGACTTGTACAAGAATCTGTGGCAATTATGTACCCTGGAAAATCCCAATTAGCATATCACAGCCAGGTGTTAAGGGTGTGATTAGATAGTGGCTAAGAGGTGTTATAGGAACGCCCAGAGTAAGGTGTTAAAACAGCATTGTACATGGCAGACAGTTGGTGTCGAACCCCCCCACCTCTATTTAGGCTTGGTTTCTTTATTTTCACATAAATGGCCTCCTTAACACCTCTCTTGAACCAGTCACGTTCCTTCGCCAGTATGTTAACATTACAATCTTCAAAGGTATGTCCTTTATCCTTAAGATGCAGATACACGGCTGAGTCCTGACCCGAGGAATTGGCTCTTCTGTGCTGGGCCATACGTTGATGCAGTTGCTGTTTGGTCTCCCCCACATACAAATCAGAGCATTCTTCACTGCACTGCACTGCATATATGATGTCGCTTTTCTTGTGTTTTGTGTGTGTTGGTTTTCTGTAAACCTCTACTTCCAGTTTACCATTTTCCTTAACTTCTACCAAGCAGTCCAAGAAAGCCAGTTTGTTGTTTTGTACCTCTTCCCTTTGGTCTACCGCATTAATGTGCTCTGTGAAAGCTTGTACTTCCTTCTGGTGGATTTTAACCCAGGTGTCATCAACATATCTGAACCAGTGGCTGGGTGCTATGCCCTTAAAGGTATTAAGCGCCTGTGTTTCTACCTCCTCCATGTAAAGGTTGGCTACAACCTTTAAAGAAACCAAGCCTAAATAGAGGTGGGGGGGTTCGACACCAACTGTCTGCCATGTACAATGCTGTTTTAACACCTTACTCTGGGCGTTCCTATAACACCTCTTAGCCACTATCTAATCACACCCTTAACACCTGGCTGTGATATGCTAATTGGGATTTTCCAGGGTACATAATTGCCACAGATTCTTGTACAAGTCATTCTGAATTGAGAGATCCAGTTGGATGACTAGCGAAACGTCTTCAAGAACTACATTTCAAGTCCAGTTGATCTAATTGAATACAACAGATGTACCATGACCTGGATGAATGAGAACCTTCACAAACTATCTAGGGATATAAATTTCCACTAATCATGAAGATCTATTCAAAATAAACTTCATACTTTTATTAGAAAAAATTGTACATCAAACCAAAAAATGCAAATGATTAATGCTCTCTATAATAGATAGAATAAATACCTCCAAGATGATGATACTACCACAATATTTATACCTGTTTAGATCTCTACCAATTCCGATACCAGAGCTCAGAGAAATATTACCCAATTATTACCCAATTCATATGGGGACAACCCATAGCCAGAATAAATAACCATATAATGGCTAAACCATGTAAAATGGGGGGCATGGCAGTTCCTATCTTAAAGGAATACTACCAGGCAACACTATTAGACCAGATAAGATACTGATGGACTAGGGAAGCAAATACAAAGTTATGGTGTGATATTGAACATATGTGTAAATGCAAAAACTTTCAAAAAATTATGGGAGCGATACTACTAGAAGATAAGTCTATAAACTACTCATTTATTATTCCAAAAGCAACAATAGATAACTGGAGGAATATTAAAAAAAAACAAACTCTATTAGCTCCACTATATGATTATATCCCTATTGAGAGTCTTGAACTACTGATCCCTAATTTTAGAACCAACTGGAATGAAAATCTACTAACAATAATAGACCAACTATATAAACATGGCAACATAATTCCCTTAAATTCACTATAAAAACAATATCATTTATATAACAAAGACTTTTATAAACACATGCAAGCAACATCCTTTATTTCATCATCTAAAACTAAATGGAAAACTTCATTTGAACCAACAGAATTACAATTCATAACCTCCAATATTCCACCAAAAGGAATTATAACTTTCTACTCTATGATAAACAGCAAAGACATTATGACCAAACTTAAACCATTCATGAAGTGGGAAGAAGAACTAGGAAAACTTTCTCATGGAACAATGGTTCGAAACAGCAATATTACCATTTAGAGAGGATCCAGATGCCCTCAACACTGGGAAATTGCAAAAAAATTATCATTGAGATACTATAGAACACCGATACTAATGGCTAAATGGAACTAAGTTCAAACACTCACCTCAATGCTGGAGATGTGGAAACTCCCAAGGAACCCTCTCCCACATATTCTGGTCCTGCAATAAAATCAAGAAAACATGGCTAAAAATCCAAAATTTCCTATCTTCCTTATTCCAGAAACATTACGCTAACTCCACAGCTAACTCTACTGCAGTCAGATTACATCTCATTGGTCAGGGCATCGATAGAAAGTCAGGGGACATAGTATCATAGTATTAAAGGTTGTATAAAGACATACGTCCATCTAGTCCACCCTTTATACCCTACCCATAATGTCTGTATAACAGTTACATAGTATCATAGTATTAAAGGTTGTATAAAGACATACATCCATCTAGTCCAACCTTTATACCCTACCCATAATGTCTGTATAACAGTTACATAGTA
>JAACNH010001347.1:60354-82711 GCA_019447015.1 Hymenochirus boettgeri | reverse complement strand
TAGTGACTGGTAAAAGTATTTGAACCTTTTCTTTCTGACACAATCAGTCATTGCCTATCATTATGTGTATGTTTGCAGCTAGAAAAAAAAACATTACCATCAATACCCACACTGTGCATTGAAAAACAGAGAGATAAGCACTTTTGAATACATCTTTTTTTTCCTTCATAATAATACAAATGCAGTGTTATAGATATAAGTGCATATGATTAAACATAATATTACATACATTTTACAAGGATTATGACTGAATTAAACTTTATTCAGGGTCACGCAGCTGATTACGGACTTACCCAGATCACTTATTTTTTAAAAAAAAAATAAATATTGCTTTCCCAATAAATAATATCGGAACATCGTAAAGGTAAATTAACATAAGATTTACAACAATTATTTGCTATTACAATTTCTACTTTAAAATCTAGCATCTTCTTAGATGACTGGTAAAAGTATTTGAAACCTTTTCTTTCTGACACAATCAGTCATTGCCTATCATTATGTGTATGTTTGCAGCTAGAAAAAAAAAAACATTACCATCAATACCCAACACTGTGCATTGAAAAACAGAGAGATAAGCACTTTTGAATACATCTTTTTTTTCCTTCATAATAATACAAATGCAGTGTTATAGATATAAGTGCATATGATTAACATAATATTACATACATTTTACAAGGATTATGACTGAATTAAACTTTATTCAGGGTCACGCAGCTGATTACTGGACTACCCGATCACTTATTTTTTTAAAAAAAAATATTGCTTTCCCAATAAATAATATCGGAACATCGTAAAGGTAAATTAAGACATAAGATTTACAACAATTATTTGCTATTACAATTTCTACTTTAAAATCTAGCATCTTCTTAGATGACTGGTAAAAGTATTGAAGAACCTTTTCTTTCTGACACAATCAGTCATTGCCTATCATTATGTGTATGTTTGCAGCTAGAAAAAAAAACATTACCATCAATACCCAACACTGTGCATTGAAAACAGAGAGATAAGCACTTTTGAATACATCTTTTTTTTCCTTCATAATAATACAAATGCAGTGTTATAGATATAAGGGCATATGATTAAACATAATATTACATACATTTTACAAGGATTATGACTGAATTAAACTTTATTCAGGTCACGCAGCTGATTACGGACTACCCAATCACTTATTTTTTTTAAAAAAATAAATATTGCTTTCCCAATAAATAATATCGGAACATCGTAAAGGTAAATTAAGACATAAGATTTACATCAATTTATTTGCTATTACAATTTCTACTTTAAAATCTAGCATCTTCTTAGATGACTGGTAAAGTATTTGAAACCTTTTCTTTCTGACACAATCAGTCATTGCCTATCATTATGTGTATGTTTGCAGCTAGAAAAAAAAAACATTACCATCAATACCCAACACTGTGCATTGAAAAACAGAGAGATAAGCACTTTTGAATACATCTTTTTTCCTTCATAATAATACAAATGCAGTGTTATAGATATAAGGGCATATGATTAAACATAATATTACATACATTTTACAAGGATTATGACTGAATTAAACTTTATTCAGGGTCACGCAGCTGATTACGGGACATAACCCAGATCACTTATTTTTTTAAAAAATAAATATTGCTTTCCCAATAAATAATATCGGAACATCGTAAAGGTAAATTAAGACATAAGATTTAGTACATACTTAAACATAGTTAAGGCTATTGGACAATTACATATTATTGGCTATGGTACTAACCTCATCTCTGGTATTATATCTTTGGCTTTTTCGTTGAGACTTTTACTATAGTCGCCAGCTTCTTTTGAAGTTCAACAGTGAGGCACGAAGAGATGAATCGTGTTCGAAGAATTTTTCTCGGAGTGTATATTTTAATGAACTTTTTTACCCCGTTCAAATAGTTTCGCACAGTCCCAATGTGGTGTGGGTGGATAATTCGTTGAAAATTCCACTGCCCTCTCTGTATTATGTAGGCAACCAACTCTGCATTCATCTTTATCCACAAAATACAAGAATCGTGCTAGGTTTTCTGCCTGTGAATATAAAGGATAATTAGAACAAACTGTGTCTGGATTTATGGCTGTGCATTTTATTATTAACAACTATTGTCACATGCTTACCTCATGTTTGCTTTCAGAATAATTTGTCTGAAGAAGGAAACGTATCCTTTAAGAACTTCTTCCTTCATGCTGTGCTTCTCGTATAATCCAGCGGCGATCATCCTCTTCTTCTTGCAGAAACAGATGCTAAAAGAACAGAAACAAAGATCAAGGTGTTAATTTCTAATATAAATATATTCCTTCTTTGGTCTTCCTTTGCAGTAATTTTGCAAAGTAGTATACTATAATCTATAGGTCTGCTATATACTTAAGATGGCTAGCTTTATTTATACTTTATTACTTCAAAGAGATAAATCTTGAAAGTAAAGGAATCACTATAGGGTGCTATAAAACTGGTGTCACAATACAACCAGACAATATTTCAATATCACACTTCAACCAGGCCAAACACACCTAGGTGTTATAGAAACCAGGGATTAAGAAACTAGCACCTTCATATTAAAAGAAAATTTCACACTTCAACCAGACCACCTTAGTATGCTATTACATACTTACAATATAGTGACAAAAACATGGGTGGGCAGTGAGTAATAGTAATGTAGCAAGTTTCAAAGCAAACAAGGTTATAAAGTGTAACATGTTTTATATATATATATCATATCATATATAACATATATATATATATATATCATATATATTCATCATTAACATGTAAAAGAAACAACACAAGAGCAAGTAAGGGTATTACATACTGTGGTGGTGGTGATGGTGGAGTAATGTGGAGAAGATGCTAGATTTTAAAGTAGAAATTGTAATAGCAAATAAATTGTTGTAAATCTTATGTCTTAATTTACCTTTACGATGTTCCGATATTATTTTTGGGGAAAGCAATATTTATTTTTTTTTTTAAAAATAAGTGATCTGGGTAAGTCACGTAATCAGCTGCGTGACCCTGAATAAAGTTTAATTCAGTCATAATCCTTGTAAAATGTATGTAATATTATGTTTAATCATATGCCCTTATATCTATAACACTGCATTTGTATTATTATGATGGAAAAAAAAGATGTATTCAAAAGTGCTTATCTCTCTGTTTTTCAATGCACAGTGTTGGGTATTGATGGTAATGTTTTTTTTTTCTAGCTGCAAACATACACATAATGATAGGCAATGACTGATTGTGTCAGAAAGAAAAGGTTTCAAATACTTTTACCAGTCATCTAAGAAGATGCTAGATTTTGAAGTAGAAATTGTAATAGCAAATAAAATGTTGTAATTCTTATGTCTTAATTTACCTTTACGATGTTCCGATATTATTTTTGGGGAAAGCAGTATGTATGTAATACCCTTACTTGCTCTTGTGTTGTTTCTTTTACATGTTAATGATGAATATATATAGATATATATATATATATATATATATATATATATATATATATATGTTATATATGATATGATATATATATAAAACATGTTACACTTTATAACCTTGTTTGCTTTGAAACTTGCTACATTACTATTACTCACTGCCCCACCCATGTTTTATGTCACTATATTGTAAGTATGTAATTAGCATACTAAGTTTGGTCTGGTTGAAGTGTGAAATTTTTCTTTTAATATGAAGGTGCTAGTTTCTTAATCCCCTGGTTTCTATAACACCTAGGTGTGTTTGGCCTGGTTGAAGTGTGATATTGAAATATTGTCTGGTTGTATTGTGACACCAGTTTTATAGCACCTATAGTGATTCCTTTACTTTCAAGATTTATCTCTTTGAAGTAATAAAGTATAAATAAAGCTAGCCATCTTAAGTATATAGCAGACCTATAGATTATAGTATACTACTTTGCAAAATTACTGCAAAGGAAGACCAAAGAAGGAATATATTTATATTAGAAATTAACACCTTGATCTTTGTTTCTGTTCTTATAGCATCTGTTTCTGCAAGAAGAGGAATGATCGCCGCTGGATTATACGAGAAGCACAGCATGAAGGAAGAAGTTCTTAAAGGATACGTTTCTATCTTCAGACAAATTATTCTGAAAGCAAACATGAGGTAAGCATGTGACAATAGTTGTTAATAATAACATGCACAGCCATAAATCCAGACACAGTTTTTCTAATTATCCTTTATATTTCACAGGCAGAAAACCTAGCACGATTCTTGTATTTTGTGGATAAAGATGAATGCAGAGTTGGTTGCCTACATAATACAGAGAGGGCAGTGGAATTTTTCAACGAATTATCCACCCACACCACATCTGGGACTGTGCGAAACTATTTGAACGGGGTAAAAAAGTTCATTAAATATATACACTCCGAGAAAAAATTCTTCGAACACGATTCATCTCTTCGTGCCTCACTGTTGTGAACTTCAAAAGAAGCTGGACGACTATAGTAAAAGTCTCAACGAAAAAGCCAAAGATATAATACCAGAGATGAGGTATGTACCATGCTCAATAAATATGTAATTGTCCAATAGCCTTAACCTATGGTAAGATGTTACTAAATTATGTCTTAATTTACCTTTACGATGTTCCGATATTATTTATTGGGAAAGCAATATTTATTTTTTTTAAAAAAATAAGTGATCTGGGTATGTCCCGTAATCAGCTGCGTGACCCTGAATAAAGTTTAATTCAGTCATAATCCTTGTAAAATGTATGTAATATTATGTTTAATCATATGCCCTTATATCTATAACACTGCATTTGTATTATTATGAAGGGAAAAAAAAGATGTATTCAAAAGTGCTTATCTCTTGTTTTCAATGCACAGTGTTGGGTATTGATGGTAATGTTTTTTTTTTCTAGCTGCAAACATACACATAATGATAGGCAATGACTGATTGTGTCAGAAAGAAAAGGTTTCAAATACTTTTACCAGTCATCTAAGAAGATGCTAGATTTTAAAGTAGAAATTGTAATAGCAAATAAATTGTTGTAAATCTTATGTCTTAATTTACCTTTACGATGTTCCGATGTTATTTTTGGGAAAGCAATATTTATTTTTTAAAAAAATAAGTGATCTGGGTAAGTCACGTAATCAGCTGCGTGACCCTGAATAAAGTTTAATTCAGTCATAATCCTTGTAAAATGTATGTAATATTATGTTTAAATCATGCCCTTATATCTATAAAACTGCATTTGTATTATTATGATGGAAAAAAAAGATGTATTCAAAAGTGCTTATCTTTGTTTCAATACAGTTTGGGTTTGATGGTAATTTTTTTTTTTCTAGTGCAAACATACACATAATGATAGGCAATGACTGATTGTGTCAGAAAGAAAAGGTTTCAAATACTTTTACCAGTCATTAAGAAGATGCTAGATTTTAAAGTAGAAATTGTAATAGCAAATAAATTGATTGTAAATCTTATGTCTTAATTTACCTTTACGATGTTCCGATATTATTTATTGGGAAAGCAATATTTATTTTTTTAAAAAAATAAGTGATCTGGGTAAGTCACGTAATCAGCTCGTGACCCTGATGGTAATGTTTTTTTTTTAGCTGCAAACATACACATAATGATAGGCAATGACTGATTGTGTCAGAAAGAAAAGGTTTCTAATACTTTTACCCGTCTCTAAGGAAGGATAAGAAGATGCTAGATTTTAAAGTAGAAATTGTAATAGCAAATAAATTGATGTAAATCTTATGTCTTAATTTACCTTTACGATGTTCCGATATTATTTATTGGGAAAGCAATATTTATTTTAGCATTGACACCTAAAAGTGTGACATTTTTCTTTTATATATGTCTAGTTTTTTAATCCAAAGTTTTTATAACACCTGTAGGAATTTCTTCTCCTTTCAAGATTTATCTCTTTGAATTTTACAATTGTAAGCATGTTATTAGCATCCTGGGTTTGGTCTGGTTTAAGTGTGATTTTTTCTTTTATATAAAAACACTACTTTCTTAATCCAAAGTTTCTATAAACACCTATAGGAATTCCTTTTCCTTTCAAGATATCTCCTTGAAGTAAACAATACAGTTTTGCTTCCATCTTTGAGTTCTTTGAGCTATAGTTGAGCTATAGTTTTTTATCTAACAAATTGATGTTTTAAACAAATCTCAAAAATATAAAAACATGTCCACTAGCTATCTTAATAAAATATAAACATATTAATTAGACAATATAGCAGACATATACATTTATAGTATATTAATTTGGTGTTCCACTATATTAAAGTGTAGCAGTAGATACATTTAAGTGTTCTTTTTCCAGTCTAAGCCATGCAATTGGTCCCCTGGCAGTCTTCCAGCTAGGGGTTACCTTAATGGAGAAGGTAACCTGGCAGGGTAACTTTGAAAAGCCCTCTGCCTGGTTCTATGCTCTTTTTTCTGCCTAACACACAAGTCTGCCCCCTGCAAGATTTCTATAACTTGCTCTTAGCACAGGGGGAGAGAGTAAAATGCAGACATAAAATGTATATCTTTATACACAATGTTCCTAGATTATAGCACTTTATATATTGTTATATAACTTTACTAGTGGATCTCTTAATACATAACATATGTGTGTGTATAATATACATGTCTAATATACATGCATATATATACAACTGACTCATTAAATAGTATAATTTAATTGAATAGCATAATGAAATGTGAATTGGTCTTTGAAAATGACATTTAAAATTATAAAACATATACATTTAAAGATATAACGCACACACAAACCCAGCTAAAAATTAAAGGTACAAAGTGTATATTTTAAGTCTGCCCCTTGCAAGACTTCCATAACTTGCTCTTAGCACAGGGGAAAGAGTAAAATGCACACATGAAATATAAATATTTATACATAATGTTCCTAGATTATAGCATTTCTATATTGTTATATAAATTTACTACTGGATCTCTTAATACATAACATATGTGTGTATAATATACATGTCTAATATATATATATATATATATATAACACAACTGACTCATTAAATAGTATAATTTAATTGAATAGCATAAGGAAATGTGAATTGGTCTTATAAAGCACACACACACAGAAACTCAGCTAAAAATTAAAGGTACAAAATATATATATATATATATATTTAAAATGTAACTTTTATGTTACACTTTATAAATCTGCTTGCTTTTAAACTTGTTTCTATTCACTGCCCAACTCACTCTTTGGGTATGAATACCCTTACTTGCTCTTGTGTTGTTCTTTTACATGTTAATGTGAATATATATATGTTATATATAATATATATATATATATTATATATATATGTTATATTGATATGATATATATATAAAAACATGTTACACTTATAACCTTGTTTGCTTTGAAACTTGCTACATTACTATTACTCACTGCCCCACCCATGTTTTATGTCACTATATTGTAAGTATGTAATTAGCATTACTAAGTGTTTGGTCTGGTTGAAGTGTGAAATTTTTCTTTTAATATGAAGGTGCTAGTTTCTTAATCCCCTGGTTTCTATAACACCTAGGTGTGTTTGGCCTGGTTGAAGTGTGATATTGAAATATTGTCTGGTTGTATTGTGACACAGTTTTATAGCATATATGTGATTCCTTTACTTTCAGATTTATCTCTTTGAAGTAATAAAGTATAAATAAAGCTAGCCATCTTAAGTATATAGCAGACCTATAGATTATAGTATACTACTTTGCAAAATTACTGCAAGGAAGACCAAAGAAGGAATATATTTATATTAGAAATTAACACCTTGATCTTTGTTTCGTTCTTTATAGCATCTGTTTCTGCAAGAAGAGGAATGATCGCCGCTGGATTATACGAGAAGCACAGCATGAAGGAAGAAAGTTCTTAAAGGATACGTTTCCTATCTTCAGACAAATTATTCTGAAAGCAAACATGAGGTAAGCATGTGACAATAGTTGTTAATAATAACATGCACAGCCATAAATCCAGACACCGTTTGTTCTAATTATCCTTTATATTTCACAGGCAGAAAACCTAGCACGATTCTTGTATTTTGTGGATAAGATGAATGCAGAGTTGGTTGCCTACATAATACAGAGAGAGGCAGTGGAATTTTTCAAGAATTATCCACCCACACCACATCTGGGACTGTGCAACTATTTGAACGGGGTAAAAAGTTCATTAAATATATACACTCCGAGAAAAAATTCTTCGAACACGATTCATCTCTTCGTGCCTCACTGTTGAACTTCAAAAGAAGCTGGACGACTATAGTAAGTCTCAACGAAAAAGCCAAAGATATAATACCAGAGATGAGGTATGTACATAGCTCAATAAATATGTAATTGTCCAATAGCCTTAACCTATGGTTTAAGTATGTTACTAAATCTTATGTCTTAATTTACCTTTACGATGTTCCGATATTATTTATTGGGAAAGCAATATTTATTTTTTAAAAAAATAAGTGATCTGGGTATGTCCCGTAATCAGCTGCGTGACCCTGAATAAAGTTTAATTCAGTCATAATCCTTGTAAAATGTATGTAATATTATGTTTAATCATATGCCCTTATATCTATAACACTGCATTTGTATTATTATGAGGGAAAAAAAGATGTATTCAAAAGTGCTTATCTCTCTGTTTTTCAATGCACAGTGTTGGGTATTGATGGTAATGTTTTTTTTTTCTAGCTGCAAACATACACATAATGATAGGCAATGACTGATTGTGTCAGAAAGAAAAGGTTTCAAATACTTTTACCAGTCATCTAAGAAGATGCTAGATTTTAAAGTAGAAATGTATAGCAAATAAATGTTTGTAAATCTTATTCTTAATTTACCTTTACGATGTTCGATGTTATTTATGGGAAAGCAATTTATTTTTTTAAAAAAAATAAGTGATCTGGGTAAGTCACGTAATCAGTAGCAGATGGCCGGTTGCGGACCCAACTGGGTCCGCCGCGGATTTATACACGTCCACGCGAACGGACGGACTATGTCGATTTTCCGGATTTCCGCCTTGCCGAACTTCGAACGAGCGGGATTTTTTTTTTTCCCAAAAATTTTCTGAAAAATACGAAGTATCCCGTAATAGAAATCTACGATCTTCAGGAACCCGGAAAACCGAAAAGATCTCTGTATAATATTGCGGATTCTCGTAATTACGAGATTTTTGGAAAAACGAAGAAGGAATAAACTCTTGTAAATTCGCCATTTTGGGGTTATATTTCAAGACGGAGCAAGCCACATGACTAAATTAGCCAATCGGCAGCTAAATGATTATGCCAGCCCCCTGCGCGTATAAAAGGATGCTTCACAGGCGACATTTTGTAGTGTGTTGGATCGTGGTGTGTAGTGGAGACTGACCAGTGCTAGGAGTTGGAGAGAGATTTATTGCGCTTTTTGAGCTTTGTGTCCGTTCGTCTGTGCTGGTTTTTGCTGTAGCTCGGACAAGTGCTACTACTAGTGGACTATTGATTTTCAGATGCCTGGGTCAATCCTGACCTAGCCACCAGAGCAGTACTCCATATTACAAAGGTGGGCCTGGCTGCTAAATAAATGCGTGCTGTTCCAATACACATATCACCTGCTTTCCCTGCAACGACGCATACTCCTTGAGGCGAGGAGAAGAAGCCAATGGGCGTGAGGGGTAGTGTCCAGTCGGGCCAAGCCTGCATGGCCCCACAACAATGGTGGCAAACTGCCGTTGGCCTGCTGTAAACTCAATGGTTGCTGTTCACCGAAGCCTTACCCTTTCACCGTGCTTTCCCTTGCACGAAGCATACCTGAGGGAGAGTAGCCAATGTGGTGAGGGGTATGTCCAGTGGGGCCAAGCCTGCTGGCCCACAACAATGGTGGCAAACTGCGTAGTTGGGCTGCTGTTAACTCAATGTTGCTGTTTCCTACGTAAGCCTTACTTACCCCTTCACCCTTTCCCTTGCACGAAGCATACCTAGGAGCGTATCCAATGAGGATGGAGGGTGTATTCCAGTGGGCCAAGCCTGCCTGGCCCCACAACAATGGTGGCAAACTGCGTGTTGCCTGCTTAACTCCAATGGTGCTTTTCCTTGAAGCCTTACCCTTATCAATGCTTTCCCTTGCATGAACAGATATGAGGTGACGAGTACCATGGGTTGAGGGTATCCTCAGTGGGGTAAGCTGCCTGGCCCCCCAACAATGGTGGCAAACCGTCAGTTGACATTATGTAACCCATTACCCCCATCGGCCTTCTTTCCCTTGTTGTGTGCAAACTTACTATATAGGGAATGTGGCCATGGTGTGTGTGTTTGAATTGCATTAATGGTAAGGTATATACAATTATAAGTACAGACATATAGTATCTAAAAAGATATTTGTATTTTAATTTTTCAAATAAAATGATTATGAACTTATCTGAATAATTTGAATATCAAAAAATAAACCAAAAAACATTTTTTTAACAGTCTTTTATATTATATATATATGATTTCTCTTTTTTTTACAACGTATATACAAAAAAAAACAAACAAACCAAAAAACTGGGGTTACCTGGGGTACCACCTCCTCCATTCTGGTTCAGGCGGCGGTCCAGGCGCGGCCAGGCGCGCACCATGCTGGCGCATCTCCGCCGCATGCTCGGTAGTTCTGTGGAGAAGATATTGAGAGAATTGTGTGAAGATGTTTAGAGCACATTTCCCTAAAGACCATGCCGGTAGAGTAATGCAATTTTGCACCTGAACTACTTACACATACATGGTCTGCAATGCTATGATGTTGCGTATGTCATACAAGAAAGCTTCAGTATAAGACACAATATTTTCTAAATAGCTTAGTTTATATTAGCATACTTATGGTAACAGTGATTTCTATCTGATGGACTTGGTGGAGGGTTACACATGCTCGATCTCTACTGACAGCAACTAATCAACCAGGGACTGGGTCAGGCAAGACCATAAGGTCTCTATTAGAGGGTCCCCTGCAAACACGAAGTCACTTATTTCCGTTGCATTTTTATTTATTTACACGACACAATGCTGATGATGAATGGGCAGATTAAGGTCATTGGTGGGATTGATAAATACTGGCTCTTTTTTTCTTAAAGTATATATATTATTCACGAACTTCCACTGAAAAGCGATATTATTGCATCATGGGGATGCCACTGATAAACAGCAGTAAGGTAATGACGTGGCATACAAACAATTACGTTTATTGCCTAAATTTTTATTCAGAACATTCTGGTTTTATATCACTAGGACTGTGCTACATACAATTTTTTGGAAGTGGTGGACAACCCCCTAAAAGCATTGTCGCAAACCCACAGTACCCAATGTGTGAGCCTGCATGAACGTTGCGTGGGATTTTTACACTGGGAAAATACAGATATTAATAGTCGTGTACATAACATTTTCAGTAACGTTGCATATATTTACTTACATTCTCAACGCATGTGGGCCGACAGAGGATGTGACTGGAGAGGCGTGGAGGTGTGGAGGGCGGGGGAGGGTGGGAGAGTCTGAGGGGCTGGATAGGGTGGTGGATGGCATGGAAGGTGAGGGCCTGTAGAAAAAAAATGTTTTATTTCAACATCACCGTCCATCTAGTATATATTACCTGTATAAGAACTTTCCTAAAAGGCTATGTAGTGAACATTTCTTGGACCAATTTTGGATGTTGGGATGCGAATTTCTAATTAAGCTCAAAAACTGCAGGGAACAGATACGCCAGAGTCGGTGAAATAAATGGGAATGAGAAATCGAAGAACTGTGATCTGTCTCTCAAACCAATTACTGGATTTGTTTGCATTTTTTTTAACAGAAAATTTTATCAGGAAATATAAAATATCACCTTAATTGACTGATAATTTCACTAATTATTTGCGACAATCAAGGTCAATAAAAAGATAAAAAATTGCTTGGATCACTTACGGGTCCTGGCTGTGTGCCAGGTCCTCCACTTCGGCGCGGGACTGGCCCGGTTGGGGGCAATGGAGACCCCCGGGGGGACTAGTTCGTGGTAGTGCTAAAAAAAAAAGGAAATTTATTTTAAACATCCTCATGTCATAAATGTTCGTATACATTTTACTAAACATTATCTCGGAGAAGTGTTCCAAAATTATGCAAAATTTGGATAAAGGGGTTGACATATCAACGTGTTAAAAAGACACACAATAGTGTTGGCACAATTTAAGTGATCCTCAGTAATTTTTGCACAATTATGCTATCGTACGCACTCGCAACGGCCAATACACATGAGCGCACGGAACACCGCTTGTATGCTTGTTTCTGGAGCGCTCCCGCACTGGTGTGCGTTGTAATGGTGGCCTTGGACAAATTAGAAGGGATTTTAGAAAAACAACATTTTTTTCAATTAGGCTGCGTTACATTCTTCCTCTGGCGGGGCCGGTGGTGGGGTGGGTGGTATACGGGAGATCCCCTGCAAATAAATAAAAAAAATACATAAGGAATGATATATCTAAAGGATATATTTAATATATACTTTGAATTCTGCCTTGAAAATACAGATTAAAAGGCAATATGTTATAAGTTTCTTTAAAGTCAATCATATTTATGGCAATGATTTCATACCTTATTCTGGCTAAGTACTTAATTTTTTGTGTGTATTGTAGCCACGGAAATGGGGAAAAGTTGGTTGGGTGTAGGGGAGCATCATTAGCTGTGTGGTACTTGTATCTGTATAGATTTGTGGGTAACAAAACATTTTTAATTTTGGAGTGTAAAATACAACATTTTTATTTTTGACTTTACTTCCCCTTCAAATAGGGCTGCCATGTAACTAAAAGGGTGGGCCAGTAAAGGTGTTTAACTGTGTCTATGTGTGGGTATCAGTGTGTATTTATAAGATAAAAAATAAATCAATTTTTAATGATCGATTTCCTTTTTAACTTTACTTAGCCTTTATAAGGCTGCCATGGAAATGGAAGGGTGGGCCACCAAAGGTGTTTACCTGTGTCTATGTGTGGGTATCATTTTGAATTATATGTGTTATGTTAAAAAAGTCACTTTTCAGTGATATTTTTGACTTTACTACCCCCTTTAAATAGGGCTGATATTGAATTAAATAAGAAGAATAATAATGTACTAATAACCAGTGAATGAGAAAATACAAAGAACTTGGATCTCTCTCTCTCTCAAGCCCAAATTTAAGGATTATTGATGTTTTTTAAAACTATATATAAATATGTTTTTTGTCAGAAGTGAATTAAAATATTTTACTACTTATTACAATACAGTAATATAGATAATAAAAAGTGTACGCCTTCCATCATCTGCCGTACGGCTGCCACATATTGAGGCCTCTGCCTTTGAGATCCCGACCACTGTCTCTGGAGGGTAGAGCAGTGGTCTGGTAGCCAAAGCGGCGCAGGATCCGTCGCTGCAGCCCTCCATGATCCTGCGCTTTTGCGCTGCACACGATACGTCCAGGGGGGAAGTCATCATACCCCCTGGACGGAGGTACCTCATGGCATACAGCTGCCTAACAGAAGATGCCATTTTGCAGGAAGGAAGTTTCCGGTTCCTCGTTTTTACGAAAATCCTCGTTCTTACGGAATCCTCGTTTTTACGAAAATCCTCGTTTTACGGAGATTCGCGGACTTACGGAAATCCTCGGGTCCGGAGATCCTGTTTTACGGAAATCCTCGTATTTTCGAAAAATACTGTTCTCGCTAGCGGACTGTAATTTTAGGTATGTAAGGCATTGATACGTGTTTTCTAAGGACATTACCCAGGTCCTGAGTGATTAAGTTAACATTACCAAGGCTATTAGACCACTTTTAATGCGGATTTTGCCGAACTTTCATTTTATACGTTTTAAACGGGTCCGCTCGCGGATTTTCGATTTACGGATTTTTATAAAATGCGATTTGGAATTTTTATAAGTGATCTGGGAGTCAGTAATCAGCTGCGTGACCCTGAATAAAGTTTAATTCAGTCATAATCCTTGTAAAATGTATGTAATATTATGTTTAATCATATGCCCTTATACTATAACAGTGCATTTGTATTATTATGATGGAAAAAAAAGATGTATTCAAAAGTGCTTATCTTTGTTTTTCAATACAGTTGGGTTTTGATGGTAATTTTTTTTTTTCTAGCTGGCAAACATACACATAATGATAGGCAATGACTGATTGTGTCAGAAAGAAAAGGTTTCAAATACTTTTACCAGTCATCTAAGAAGATGCTAGATTTTAAAGTAGAAATTGTAATAGCAAATAAATTGATGTAATACTTATGTCTTTAATTTACCTTTACGATGTTCCGATATTATTTATGGGAAAGCAATATATTTTTTAAAAAAATAAGTGATCTGGGTAAGTCCGTAATCAGCTTCGTGACCTGATGGTAATGTTTTTTTTTCTAGCTGCAAACATACACATAATGATAGGCAATGACTGATTGTGTCAGAAAGAAAAGGTTTCAAATACTTTTACCAGTCATCTAAGAAGATGCTAGATTTTAAAGTAGAAATTGTAATAGCAAATAAATTGTTGTAAATCTTATGTCTTAATTTACCTTTACGATGTTCCGATATTATTTATTGGGAAAGCAATATTTATTTTTTTAAAAAAATAAGTGATTGGGTATGTCCCGTAATCAGCTGCGTGACCCTGAATAAAGTTTAATTCAGTCATAATCCTTGTAAAATGTATGTAATATTATGTTTAATCATATGCACTTATATCTATAACACTGCATTTGTATTATTATGAGGAAAAAAAAGATGTATTCAAAAGTGCTTATCTCTCTGTTTTCAATGCACAGTGTTGGGTATTGATGGTAATGTTTTTTTTTTCTAGCTGCAAACATACACATAATGATAGGCAATGACTGATTGTGTCAGAAAGAAAAGGTTTCAAATACTTTTACCAGTCATCTAAGAAGATGCTAGATTTTAAAGTAGAAATTGTAATAGCAAATAAATGTTGTAAATCTTATGTCTTAATTTACCTTTACGATGTTCCGATGTTATTTATGGGAAAGCAATATTTATTTTTTTAAAAAATAATAGTGATCTGGGTAGTCACGTAATCAGCTGCGTGACCCTGAATAAAGTTTAATTCAGTCATAATCCTTGTAAAATGTATGTAATATTATGTTTAATCATATGCACTTATATCTATAACACTGCATTTGTATTATTATGAAGGAAAAAAAGATGTATTCAAAAGTGCTTATCTCTGTTTTTCAATGCACAGTGTTGGGTATTGATGGTAATGTTTTTTTTTTTCTAGCTGCAAACATACACATAATGATAGGCAATGACTGATTGTGTCAGAAAGAAAAGGTTTCAAATACTTTTACCAGTCATCTAAGAAGATGCTAGATTTTAAAGTAGAAATTGTAATAGCAAATAAATTGTTGTAAATCTTATGTCTTAATTACCTTTACGATGTTCCGTATTATTTATTGGGAAAGCAATATTTATTTTTTTTAAAAAAATAAGTGATCTGGGTATGTCCCGTAATCAGCTGCGTGACCCTGAATAAAGTTTAATTCAGTCATAATCCTTGTAAAATGTATGTAATATTATGTTTAATCATATGCACTTATATCTATAACACTGCATTTGTATTATTATGAAGAAAAAAAAGATGTATTCAAAAGTGCTTATCTCTCTGTTTTTCAATGCACAGTGTTGGGTATTGATGGTAATGTTTTTTTTTCTAGCTGCAAACATACACATAATGATAGGCAATGACTGATTGTGTCAGAAAGAAAAGGTTTCAAATACTTTACCAGTCATCTAAGAAGATGCTAGATTTTGAAGTAGAAATTGTAATAGCAAATAAAATGTTGTAATTCTTATGTCTTAATTTACCTTTACGATGTTCCGATATTATTTTTGGGGAAAGCAATATTTATTTTAGCATTGACACCTAAAAGTGTGACATTTTTCTTTTATATATGTCTAGTTTTTTAATCCAAAGTTTTTATAACACCTGTAGGAATTTCTTCTCCTTTCAAGATTTATCTCTTTGAATTTTACAATTGTAAGCATGTTATTAGCATCCTGGGTTTGGTCTGGTTTAAGTGTGATTTTTTCTTTTATATAAAAACACTACTTTCTTAATCCAAAGTTTCTATAAACACCTATAGGAATTCCTTTCCTTTCAAGATATCTCCTTGAAGTAAACAATACAGTTTTGCTTCCATCTTTTAATTAAAGTTCTTTGAGCTATAGTTTTTTATCTAACAAATTGATGTTTTAAACAAATCTCAAAAATATAAAAACATGTCCACTAGCTATCTTAATAAAATATAAACATATTAATTAGACAATATAGCAGACATATACATTTATAGTATATTAATTTGGTGTTCCACTATATTAAAGTGTAGCAGTAGATACATTTAAGTGTTCTTTTTCCAGTCTAAGCCATGCAATTGGTCCCCTGGCAGTCTTCCAGCTAGGGGTTACCTTAATGGAGAAGGTAACCTGGCAGGGTAACTTTGAAAAGCCCTCTGCCTGGTTCTATGCTCTTTTTTTGCCTAACACACAAGTCTGCCCCCTGCAAGATTTCTATTACCTCTTAGCACAGGGGGGAGAGAGTAAAATGCAGACATAAAATGTATATCTTTATACACAATGTTCCTAGATTATAGCACTTTATATAGTTATATAAACTTTACTAGTGGATCTCTTAATACATAACATATGTGTGTGTATAATATACATGTCTAATATACATGCATATATATACAACTGACTCATTAAATAGTATAATTTAATTGAATAGCATAATGAAATGTGAATTGGTCTTTGAAAATGACATTTAAAATTATAAAACATATACATTTAAAGATATAACGCACACACAAACCCAGCTAAAAATTAAAGGTACAAAGTGTATATTTTAAGTCTGCCCCTGCAAGACTTCCATAACTTGCTCTTAGCACAGGGGAAAGAGTAAAATGCACACATGAAATATAAATATTTATACATAATGTTCCTAGATTATAGCATTTCTATATTGTTATATAAATTTACTACTGGATCTCTTAATACATAACATATGTGTGTATAATATACATGTCTAATATATATATATATATATATAAACACAACTGACTCATTAAATAGTATAATTAATTGAATAGCATAAGGAAATGTGAATTGGTCTTATAAAGCACACACACACAGAAACTCAGCTAAAAATTAAAGGTACAAAATATATATATAATATATATTTAAAATGTAACTTTTATGTTACACTTTATAAATCTGCTTGCTTTTAAACTTGTTTCTATTCACTGCCCAACTCACTCTTGTATGTAATACCCTTACTTGCTCTTGTGTTGTTTCTTTTACATGTTAATGATGATATATATATATGTATATATATATATATATATATATATATATATATATATATGTTATATATGATATGATATATATATAAAACATGTTACACTTTATAACCTTGTGTTGCTTTGAAACTTGCTACATTACTATTACTCACTGCCCCACCCATGTTTTATGTCACTATATTGTAAGTATGTAATTAGCATACTAAGTTTGGTCTGGTTGAAGTGTGAAATTTTTCTTTTAATATGAAGGTGCTAGTTTCTTAATCCCCTGGTTTCTATAACACCTAGGTGTGTTGGCCTGGTTGAAGTGTGATATTGAAATATTGTCTGGTTGTATTGTGACACCAGTTTTATAGCACCTATAGTGATTCCTTTACTTTCAAGATTTATCTCTTTGAAGTAATAAAGTATAAATAAAGCTAGCCATCTTAAGTATATAGCAGACCTATAGATTATAGTATACTACTTTGCAAAATTACTGCAAAGGAAGACCAAAGAAGGAATATATTTATATTAGAAATTAACACCTTGATCTTTGTTTCTGTTCTTTATAGCATCTGTTTCTGCAAGAAGAGGAATGATCGCCGCTGGATTATACGAGAAGCACAGCATGAAGGAAGAAGTTCTTAAAGGATACGTTTCCTATCTTCAGACAAATTATTCTGAAAGCAAACATGAGGTAAGCATGTGACAATAGTTGTTAATAATAACATGCACAGCCATAAATCCAGACACAGTTTGTTCTAATTATCCTTTATATTTCACAGGCAGAAAATAGCACGATTCTTGTATTTTGTGGATAAAGATGAATGCAGAGTTGGTTGCCTACATAATACAGAGAGGGCAGTGGAATTTTTCAACGAATTATCCACCCACACCACATCTGGGACTGTGCGAAACTATTTGAACGGGGTAAAAAAGTTCATTAAATATATACACTCCGAGAAAAAATTCTTCGAACACGATTCATCTCTTCGTGCCTCACTGTTGAAACTTCAAAAGAAGCTGGACGACTATAGTAAAAGTCTCAACGAAAAAGCCAAAGATATAATACCAGAGATGAGGTATGTACCATAGCTCAATAAATATGTAATTGTCCAATAGCCTTAACCTATGGTTTAAGTATGTTACTAAATCTTATGTCTTAATTTACCTTTACGATGTTCCGATATTATTATTGGGAAAGCAATATTTATTTTTTAAAAAAAATAAGTGATCTGGGTATGTCCCGTAATCAGCTGCGTGACCCTGAATAAAGTTTAATTCAGTCATAAATCCTGTTAAAATGTATGTAATATTATGTTTAATCATATGCCCCTTATTCTATCTCTGCATTTGTTTTTATGGGGGATGTTTTCGTGCTTTCTTTGTTTTCTCATGCCCGTGTTGGTTTGATGGTTGTTTTTTTTTTTTAGCTTGCCCCCCACCCTTCTGAGAGGCCCCGTGCACCGCCTTCTCTCCGTTCCTGTGATGTTATGTATTAGAGATCCACTAGTAAAGTATATAAAATATATAAAGTGCTATAATCTAGGAACATGTGTATAAAGATATACATTTTATGTCTGCATTTTACTCTCTCCCCCTGTGCTAAGAGCAAGTTATAGAAATCTTGCAGGGGGCAGACTTGTGTGTTAGGCAGAAAAAGAGCATAGAACCAGGCAGAGGGCTTTTCAAAGTTACCCTGCCAGGTTACCTTCTCCATTAAGGTAACCCCTAGCTGGAAGACTGCCGGGGACCAATTGCATGGCTTAGACTGGAAAAAGAACACTTAAATGTATCTACTGCTACCACTTTAATATAGTGGAACACCAAATTAATATACTATAAATGTATATGTCTGCTATATTGTCTAATAATATGTTTATATTTTATTAAGATAGCTGTGGACATGTTTTTATATTTTTGAGATTTGTTTAAAACATCAATTTGTTAGATAAAAAACTATAGCTCAAAGAACTTTAATTAAAAGATGGAAGCAAAACTGTATTGTTTACTTCAAGGAGATATCTTGAAAGGAAAAGGAATTCCTATAGGTGTTTATAGAAACTTTGGATTAAGAAAGTAGTGTTTTATATAAAAGAAAAAATCACACTTAAACCAGACCAAACCCAGGATGCTAATAACATGCTTACAATTGTAAAATTCAAAGAGATAAATCTTGAAAGGAGAAGAAATTCCTACAGGTGTTATAAAAACTTTGGATTAAAAAACTAGACATATATAAAAGAAAAATGTCACACTTTTAGGTGTCAATGCTAAAATAAATATTGCTTTCCCCAAAAATAATATCGGAACATCGTAAAGGTAAATTAAGACATAAGAATTACAACATTTTATTTGCTATTACAATTTCTACTTCAAAATCTAGCATCTTCTTAGATGACTGGTAAAAGTATTTAAACCTTTTCTTTCTGACACAATCAGTCATTGCCTATCATTATGTGTATGTTTGCAGCTAGAAAAAAAAACATTACCATCAATACCCAACACTGTGCATTGAAAAACAGAGAGATAAGCACTTTTGAATACATCTTTTTTTTCCTTCATAATAATACAAATGCAGTGTTATAGATATAAGGCATATGATTAAACATAATATTACATACATTTTACAAGGATTATGACTGAATTAAACTTTATTCAGGGTCACGCAGCTGATTACGTGACTACCCAGATCACTTATTTTTAAAAAAATAAATATTGCTTTCCCAATAAATAATATCGGAACATCGTAAAGGTAAATTAAGACATAAGATTTACAATCAATTTATTTGCTATTACAATTTCTACTTTAAAATCTAGCATCTTCTTAGATGACTGGTAAAAGTATTTGAAACCTTTTCTTTCTGACACAATCAGTCATTGCCTATCATTATGTGTATGTTTGCAGCTAGAAAAAAAAACATTACCATCAATACCCAACACTGTGCATTGAAAACAGAGATAAGCACTTTTGAAACATCTTTTTTTTCCTCATAATAATACAAATGCAGTGTTATAGATATAAGGCATATGATTAAACATAATATTACATACATTTACAAGGATTATGACTGAATTAAACTATTCAGGGTCACGCAGCTGATTACGTGACTTACCCAGATCACTTATTTTTTTAAAAAAAATAAATATTGCTTTCCCAATAAATAACATCGGAACATCGTAAAGGTAAATTAAGACATAAGATTTACAACAATTGATTTGCTATTACAATTTCTACTTTAAAATCTAGCATCTTCTTAGATGACTGGAAAAGTATAGAAACCTTTTCTTTCTGACACAATCAGTCATTGCCTATCATTATGTGTATGTTTGCAGCTAGAAAAAAAAAAACATTACCATCAATACCCAACACTGTGCATTGAAAAACAGAGAGATAAGCACTTTTGAATACATCTTTTTTTCCTTCATAATAATACAAATGCAGTGTTATAGATATAAGTGCATATGATTAAACATAATATTACATACATTTTACAAGGATTATGACTGAATTAAACTTTATTCAGGGTCACGCAGCTGATTACGTGACTTACCCAGATCACTTATTTTTTTAAAAAAAATAATATTGCTTTCCCAATAAATAATGGAACATCGTAAAGGTAAATTAAGACATAAGATTTACAACAATTGATTTGATATATATATATATATTAGACATGTATATTAACACACATATGTTATGTATTAAGAGATCCAGTAGTAAATTTATATAACAATATAGAAATGCTATAATCTAGGAACAATTATGTATAAATATTTATATTCATGTGTGCATTTTACTCTTTCCCCTGTGCTAAGAGCAAGTTATGAAGTCTTGCAAGGGGCAGACTTAAAATATAACTTGTACCTTTAATTTTTAGCTGGTTTGTTGTGTGTGCGTTATATCTTTAAATGTATATGTTTATAATTTAAATGTCATTTTCAAAGACCAATTCACATTTCATTATGCTATTCAATTAAATATACTATTTAATGAGTCAGTTGTATATATATGCATGTATATTAGACATGTATATTATACACACATATGTTATGTATTAAGAGATCCACTAGTAAAGTTATATAACAATATATAAAGTGCTATAATCTAGGAACATTGTGTATAAAGATATACATTTTATGTCTGCATTTTACTCTCTCCCCCTGTGCTAAGAGCAAGTTATAGAAATCTTGCAGGGGGCAGACTTGTGTGTTAGGCAGAAAAAAAGAGCATAGAACCAGGCAGAGGGCTTTTCAAGTTACCCTGCCAGGTTACTTCTCCATAAGGTAACCCTAGCTGGAAGACTGCCAGGGGACCAATTGCATGGCTTGACTGGAAAAAGAACACTTAAATGTATCTAATGCTACACTTTAATATAGTGGAACACCAAATTAATATACTATAAATGTATATGTCTGCTATATTGTCTAATTAATATGTTTATTTTATTAAGATAGCTAGTGGACATGTTTTATTTTTTGAGATTGTTTAAAACATCAATTTGTTAGATAAAAAACTATAGCTCAAAGAACTTTAATTAAAGATGGAAGCAAAACTGTATTGTTTACTTCAAGGAGATATCTTGAAAGGAAAAGGAATTCCTATAGGTGTTTATAGAAACTTTGGATTAAGAAAGTAGTGTTTTATATAAAAAGAAAAAAATCACACTAAACCAGACCAAACCCAGGATGCTAATAACATGCTTACAATTGTAAAATTCAAAGAGATAAATCTGAAAGGAGAAGAAATTCCTACAGGTGTTATAAAAACTTTGGATTAAAAAACTAGACTATATAAAAGAAAAATGTCACACTTTTAGGTGTCAATGCTAAAATATAAAATTGCTTCCCCAAAATAATATCGGAACATCGTAAAGGTAAATTAAGACATAAGAATTAACAAAATTTTATTTGCTATTACAATTCTACATTCAAAATCTAGCATCTTCTTAGATGACTGGTAAAAGTATTTGAAAACTTTTCTTTCTGACACAATCAGTCATTGCCTATCATTATGTGTATGTTTGCAGCTAGAAAAAAAAAACATTACCATCAATACCCAACACTGTGCATTGAAAAGAAGAGA
>JAACNH010001347.1:26030-60258 GCA_019447015.1 Hymenochirus boettgeri | reverse complement strand
ATGTGTGTATAATATACATGTCTAATATATATATATATATATATATAAAACACAACTGACTCATTAAATAGTATAATTTAATTGAATAGCATAAGGAAATGTGAATTGGTCTTATAAAGCACACACACACAGAAACTCAGCTAAAAATTAAAGGTACAAAATATATATATATATATATATTTAAAATGTAACTTTTATGTTACACTTTATAAATCTGCTTGCTTTTAAACTTGTTTCTATTCACTGCCCAACTCACTCTTTGTATGTAATACCCTTACTTGCTCTTGTGTTGTTTCTTTTACATGTTAATGATGAATATATATATGTATATATATATAAAATACTTTTACGTCATCTAGAAGATGCTAGATTTTAAGTAGAAATTGTAATAGCAAAATAATGTTGTAATTCTATGTCTTAATTTACCTTTACGTGTTCCGATATTATTTTTGGGAAAGCAATTTTATTTTTTTTAAAAATAAGTGATCTGGGTAAGTCCTTATCAGCTGCGTGACCCTGAATAAAGTTTAATTCAGTCATAATCCTTGTAAAATGTATGTAATATTATGTTTAATCATATGCCCTTAATCTATACACGGCATTTGTATTATTATGATGGAAAAAAAGATGTATTCAAAAGTGCTTATCTCTCTGTTTTTCAATGCACAGTGTTGGGTTGATGGTAATGTTTTTTTTTTCTAGCTGCAAACATACACATAATGATAGGCAATGACTGATTGTGTCAGAAAGAAAAGGTTTCAAATACTTTTACCAGTCATCTAAGAAGATGCTAGATTTTAAAGTAGAAATTGTAATAGCAAATAAATTGATGTAAATCTTATGTCTTAATTTACCTTTACGATGTTCCGATATTATTTATTGGGAAAGCAATATTTATTTTTTTTTAAAAATAAGTGATCTGGGTAGTCCGTAATCAGCTGCGTGACCCTGAATAAAGTTTAATTCAGTCATAATCCTTGTAAAATGTATGTAATATTATGTTTAATCATATGCCCTATATCTATAACACTGCATTTGTATTATTATATGGAAAAAAGATGTTTTCAAAAGTGCTTATCTCTCGTTTTTCAATGCACATGTTGGGTATTATGGTAATGTTTTTTTTTTCTAGCTGCAAACATACACATAATGATAGGCAATGACTGATTGTGTCAGAAAGAAAAGGTTTCAAATACTTTTACCAGTCATCTAAGAAGATGCTAGATTTTAAAGTAAATTGTAATAGCAAATAATTGATGTAAATCTTATGTCTATTTACCTTTACGATGTTCCGATGTTATTTATTGGGAAAGCAATATTATTTTTTTTAAAAAAATAAGTGATCTGGGTAAGTCACGTAATCAGCTGCGTGACCCTGAATAAAGTTTATTCAGTCATAATCCTTGTAAAATGTATGTAATATTATGTTTATCATATGCCCTTATATCTATAACACGTGCATTTGTATATTATGAAGGAAAAAAGATGTATTCAAAAGTGCTTATCTCTCTGTTTCAATGCACAGTGTGGGTATTGATGGTAATGTTTTTTTTTTCTAGCTGCAAACATACACATAATGATAGGCAATGACTGATTGTGTCAGAAAGAAAAGGTTTCAAATACTTTTACCAGTCATCTAGAAGATGCTAGATTTTGAATAGAAATGGTAATACAAATAAATGTTGTAATTCTTATGTCTAATTTACCTTTACGATGTTCCGATATTATTTTTGGGAAAGCAATATTATTTTAGCATTGACACCTAAAGTGTGACTTTTTCTTTTTATATGTCTAGTTTTTTTAATCCAAAGTTTTATAACACCTGTAGGAATTTCTTCTCCTTTCAAGATTTATCTCTTTGAATTTTACAATTGTAAGCATGTTATTACATCCTGGGTTTGGTCTGGTTTAAGTGTGATTTTTTCTTTTATATAAAAACACTACTTTCTTAATCCAAAGTTTCTATAAACACCTATAGGAATTTCTTCTCCTTTCAAGATTATCTCTTTGAATTTTACAATTGTAAGCATGTTATTAGCATACTGGGTTGGTCTGGTTGAAGTGTGACATATTTCTTTTATATAAAAAACCACTTTCTTAATCCAAAGTTTCTATAACACCATGCCTTTGAAGATTTATCTCCCGACATGCCTTTTACTCAAGGTGTGTGGAAAAAATTACATTACAGTTATTGTCCCTTTTGTTCTCTTCACCCCCCAAGTTCAGGAATAGTATAAAACCTCTGGTTGGGCCCATTTCAAATCAGATCATTCTTGATTTTGCTGGCTGAACAAGCAAGCTCCTTTGGATCTCTGCTCAATTTGCTGCTTCAAGAAAGAAATTTTGACATTGCTTTGCTATTTTGATATTATTTTGTACCAAATTAACCTTTCTATTTTTTACATTGCAGCTCCCTGATTTAAGCATCTGTAAATTTTGCATCTGTGTTCTAATTTTCTTCCCTTTTTCCCCACGAAATAACATTTTCTTATTCCCTTTGCATCCAATAGAACTTAGAAGACATGGCCTCTGATGGGTAAGTACTTCTAACATATGTTATTTCTTCTGATGTCCTGTATTTTCAAAGATTGCATACATGTTTTATTGTCATTTTTTTTTAATTATGTCTTTGTAAAAACTCAGTTACTATGTTATTATGCAACTGTTAGACATTATGTGTTGGGTAGAAAAATTATAATTATTGCCTTTCTCAGCCTCCACAATGTAAATATGGTTAATCATGTATATGCTTTTTCCCTGACATTATGTTATCTACAGAAGAACAGAAATAGCCTGGCCTGCAATTTTGCGCAAAGGTGAGAACAGATTGCCTTTGCATCTTCGTCAGGCCTGCAAGAAGGATGCAGCAGATGCAGACATTTCAATGCTTGTGGAGGAGGCAAAAAGTAAGATGAGGAATGTGTGATATATATATATAAAAACATGTTACACTTTATAACCTTGTTTGCTTTGAAACTTGCTACATTACTATTACTCACTCCCCCACCCATGTTTTATGTCACTATATTGTAAGTTGTAATTAGCATACTAAGTTTGGTCTGGTTGAAGTGTGAAATTTTTCTTTTAATATGAAGGTGCTAGTTTCTTAATCCCCGGTTTCTATAACACCTAGGTGTGTTTGGCCTGGTTGAATGTGTATTGAATATTGTCTGGTTGTATTGTGACACCATTTTTATAGCACCTTAGTGATTCCTTTACTTTCAAGATTTATCTCTTTGAAGTAATAAAGTATAAATAAAGCTAGCCATCTTAAGATATAGCAGACCTATATTATTATACTACTTTGCAAAATTACTGCAAAGGAAGACCAAAAGGAATATATTTATATTAGAAATTAACACCTTGATCTTTGTTTCTGTTCTTTAGAGCATCTGTTTCTGCAAGAAGAGGAATGATCGCCGCTGGATTATACGAGAAGCACAGCATGAAGGAAGAAGTTCTTAAAGGATACGTTTCCTATCTTCAGACAAATTATTCTGAAAGCAAACATGAGGTAGCATGTGACAATAGTTTTTAATAATAACATGCACAGCCATAAATCCAGACACAGTTTGTTCTAATTATCCTTTATATTTCACAGGCAGAAAACCTAGCACGATTCTTGTATTTTGTGGAAAGATGAATGCAGAGTTGGTTGCCTACATAATACAAGAGGGCAGTGGAATTTTTCAACGAATTATCCACCCACACCACATCTGGGACTGTGCGAAACTATTTGAACGGGGTAAAAAAGTTCATTAAATATATACACTCCGAGAAAAAATTCTTCGAACACGATTCATCTCTTCGTGCCTCACTGTTGAAACTTCAAAAGAAGCTGGACGACTATAGTAAAAGTCTCAACGAAAAAGCCAAAGATATAATACCAGAGATGAGGTATGTACCATAGCTCAATAAATATGTAATCCAAACCTTAACCTATGGTTTAAGTATGTTACTAAATCTTATGTCTTAATTTACCTTTACGATGTTCCGATATTATTTATTGGGAAAGCAATATTTATTTTTTTTTAAAAAATAAGTGATCTGGGTAAGTCACGTAATCAGCTGCGTGACCCTGAATAAAGTTTAATTCAGTCATAATCCTTGTAAGTATGTAATTTATTATGTTTAATCATATGCCCTTATATCTATAACACTGCATTTGTATTATTATGAAGGAAAAAAAGATGTATTCAAAAGTGCTTATCTCTCTGTTTTTCAATGCACAGTGTTGGGTATTGATGGTAATGTTTTTTTTTTCTAGCTGCAAACATACACATAATGATAGGCAATGACTGATTGTGTCAGAAAGAAAAGGTTTCAAATACTTTTACCAGTCATCTAAGAAGATGCTAGATTTTGAAGTAGAATTGTAATAGCAATAAAATGTTGTAATTCTTATGTCTTAATTTACCTTTACGATGTTCCGATATTATTTTTGGGGAAAGCAATATTTATTTTTTTTAAAAAAATAAGTGATCTGGGTAAGTCACGTAATCAGCTGCGTGACCCTGAATAAAGTTTAATTCCATAACTTGCTCTTAGCACAGGGGAAAGAGTAAAATGCACACATGAAATATAAATATTTATACATAAGATTCCTAGATTATAGCATTTCTATATTTATATAAAATTTACTACTGGACTCTTAATACATAACAAATATATATATAAAACATGTTACACTTTATAACCTTGTTTGCTTTGAAACTTGCTACATTACTATTACTCACTGCCCCACCCATGTTTTATGTCACTATATTGTAAGTATGTAATTAGCATACTAAGTTTGGTCTGGTTGAAGTGTGAAATTTTTCTTTTAATATGAAGGTGCTAGTTTCTTAATCCCCTGGTTTCTATAACACCTAGGTGTGTTTGGCCTGGTTGAAGTGTGATATTGAAATATTGTCTGGTTGTATTGTGACACCAGTTTTATAGCACCTATAGTGATTCCTTTACTTTCAAGATTTATCTCTTTGAAGTAATAAAGTATAAATAAAGCTAGCCATCTTAAGTATATAGCAGACCTATAGATTATAGTATACTACTTTGCAAAATTACTGCAAAGGAAGACCAAAGAAGGAATATATTTATATTAGAAATTAACACCTTGATCTTTGTTTCTGTTCTTTATAGCATCTGTTTCTGCAAGAAGAGGAATGATCGCCGCTGGATTATACGAGAAGCACAGCATGAAGGAAGAAGTTCTTAAAGGATACGTTTCCTATCTTCAGACAAATTATTCTGAAAGCAAACATGAGGTAAGCATGTGACAATAGTTGTTAATAATAACATGCACAGCCATAAATCCAGACACAGTTTGTTCTAATTATCCTTTATATTTCACAGGCAGAAAACCTAGCACGATTCTTGTATTTTGTGGATAAAGATGAATGCAGAGTTGGTTGCCTACATAATACAGAGAGGGCAGTGGAATTTTTCAACGAATTATCCACCCACACCACATCTGGGACTGTGCGAAACTATTTGAACGGGGTAAAAAAGTTCATTAAATATATACACTCCGAGAAAAAATTCTTCGAACACGATTCATCTCTTCGTGCCTCACTGTTGAAACTTCAAAAGAAGCTGGACGACTATAGTAAAAGTCTCAACGAAAAAGCCAAAGATATAATACCAGAGATGAGGTATGTACCATAGCTCAATAAATATGTAATTGTCCAATAGCCTTAACCTATGGTTTAAGTATGTTCTAAATCTTATGTCTTAATTTACCTTTACGATGTTCCGATATTATTTATTGGGAAAGCAATATTTATTTTTTTAAAAAAAATAAGTGATCTGGGTATGTCCCGTAATCAGCTGCGTGACCCTGAATAAAGTTTAATTCAGTCATAATCCTTGTAAAATGTATGTAATATTATGTTTAATCATATGCCCTTATATCTATAACACTGCATTTGTATTATTATGAAGGGAAAAAAAGATGTATTCAAAAGTGCTTATCTCTCTGTTTTTTCATGCACAGTGTTGGGTATTGATGGTAATGTTTTTTTTTTTTCTAGCTGCAAACATACACATAATGATAGGCAATGACTGATTGTGTCAGAAAGAAAAGGTTTCAATACTTTTACCAGTCATCTAAGAAGATGCTAGATTTTAAGTAGAAAGGTAATAGCAATAAATTGTTGTAAATCTTATGTCTTAATTTACCTTTACGATGTTCCGATATTTTTATTGGGAAAGCAATATTATTTTTTTTAAAAAATAAGTGATCTGGGTAAGTCACGTAATCAGCTGCGTGACCCTGAATAAAGTTTAATTCAGTCATAATCCTTGTAAAATGTATGTAATATTATGTTTAATCATATGCCCTTATATCTATAACACTGCATTTGTATTATTATGATGGAAAAAAAAGATGTATTCAAAAGTGCTTACTCTCTGTTTTTCAATACAGTGTTGGGTTTTGATGGTAATTTTTTTTTTTCTAGCTGCAAACATACACATAATGATAGGCAATGACTGATTGTGTCAGAAAGAAAAGGTTTCAAATACTTTTACCAGTCATCTAAGAAGATGCTAGATTTTAAAGTAAAATTGTAATAGCAAATAAATTGTGTAAATCTTATGTCTTAATTTACCTTTACGATTTCCGATATTATTTATTGGGAAAGCAATATTTATTTTTTTAAAAAAAATAAGTGATCTGGGTAAGTCACGTAATCAGCTTCGTGACCCATGATTGTATATGTCCTTTTTTTTTTTCTAGCTGCAAACATACACATAATGATACAATGACTTGATTGTGTCAGAAAAGAAAAGGTTTCAAATCCTTTTACCAGTCATTAAGAAGATGCTAGATTTTAAGTGAAATTGTAATAGCAAATAAATTGATGTAAATCTTATGTCTTAATTTACCTTTACGATGTTCCGATTTATTTATTGGGAAAGCAATATTTATTTTTTTTAAAAAAATAAGTGATCTGGGTATGTCCCGTAATCAGCTGCGTGACCCTGAATAAAGTTTAATTCAGTCATAATCCTTGTAAATGTATGTAATATTATGTTTAATCATATGCACTTATATCTATAACACTGCATTTGTATTATTATGAAGGAAAAAAAGATGTATTCAAAGTGCTTATCTCTCTGTTTGTTCAAGTAATGTTGTTGGGTTTGATGGTATGTTTTTTTTTTTCTAGCTGCAAACATACACAAATGATAGGCAATGACTGATTGTGTCAGAAAGAAAAGTTTCAAATACTTTTACCAGTCATCTGAAGATGCTAGATTTTAAGTAGAAATTGTATAGCAATAAAATGTTGTAATTCTTATGTCTTAATTTACCTTTACGATGTTCCGATATTATTTTTGGGGAAAGCAATATTTATTTTAGCATTGACACCTAAAAGTGTGACATTTTTCTTTTATATATGTCTAGTTTTTTAATCCAAAGTTTTTATAACACCTGTAGGAATTTCTTCTCCTTTCAAGATTTATCTCTTTGAATTTTACAATTGTAAGCATGTTATTAGCATCCTGGGTTTGGTCTGGTTTAAGTGTGTTTTTTTCTTTATATAAAACACTACTTTCTTAATCCAAAGTTTCTATAAACACCTATAGAATTCCTTTTCCTTTCAAGATATCTCCTTGAAGTAACAATACAGTTTTGCTTCCATCTTTTAATTAAAGTTCTTTGAGCTATAGTTTTTTTATCTAACAAATTGATGTTTTAAACAAATCTCAAAAATATAAAACATGTCCACTAGCTATCTTAATAAATATAAACATATTAATTAGACATATAGCAGACATATACATTTATAGTATATTAATTTGGTGTTCCACTATATTAAAGTGTAGCAGTAGATACATTTAAGTGTTCTTTTTCCAGTCTAAGCCATGCAATTGGTCCCCTGGCAGTCTTCCAGCTAGGGGTTACCTTAATGGAGAAGGTAACCTGGCAGGGTAACTTTGAAAAGCCCTCTGCCTGGTTCTATGCTCTTTTTTCTGCCTAACACACAAGTCTGCCCCCTGCAGATTTTCTATAACTTGCTCTTAGCACAGGGGGAGAGAGTAAAATGCAGACATAAAATGTATATCTTTATACACAATGTTCCTAGATTATAGCACTTTATATATTGTTATATAACTTTACTAGTGGATCTCTTAATACATAACATATGTGTGTGTATAATATACATGTCTAATATACATGCATATATATACAACTGACTCATTAAATAGTATAATTTAATTGAATAGCATAATGAAATGTGAATTGGTCTTTGAAAATGACATTTAAAATTATAAAACATATACATTTAAAGATATAACGCACACACAAACCCAGCTAAAATTAAAGGTACAAAGTGTATATTTTAAGTCTGCCCCTTGCAAGACTTCCATAACTTGCTCTTAGCACAGGGAAAGAGTAAAATGCACACATGAAATATAAATATTTATACATAATGTTCCTAGATTATAGCATTTCTATATTGTATATAAATTTACTACTGGATCTCTTAATACATAACATATGGTGTATAATATACATGTCTAATATATATATAATATATAATATATACACAACTGACTCATTAATAGTATAATTTAATTGAATAGCATAAGGAAATGTGAATTGGTCTTATAAAGCACACACACACAGAAACTCAGCTAAAATTAAAGGTACAAATATATATATATATATATATATTTAAAATGTAACTTTTATGTTACACTTTATAAATCTGCTTGCTTTTAAACTTGTTTCTATTCACTGCCCAACTCACTCTTTGTATGTAATACCCTTACTTGCTCTTGTTTTTTTCTTTTACATGTTATGATGAATATTATATGTATATATATTAATATATATATATATATGTTTATATATGATATGATATATATATAAAACATGTTACACTTTATAACCTTGTTTGCTTTGAAACTTGCTACATTACTATTACTCACTGCCCCACCCATGTTTTATGTCACTATATTGTAAGTATGTAATTAGCATACTAAGTTTGGTCTGGTTGAAGTGTGAAATTTTTCTTTTAATATGAAGGTGCTAGTTTCTTAATCCCCTGGTTTCTATAACACCTAGGTGTGTTTGGCCTGGTTGAAGTGTGATATTGAAATATTGTCTGGTTGTATTGTGACACCAGTTTTATAGCACCTATAGTGATTCCTTTACTTTCAAGATTTATCTCTTTGAAGTAATAAAGTATAAATAAGACTAGCCATCTTAAGTATATGCAGACCTATAGATTATAGTATACACTTTGCAAAATTACTGCAAAGGAAGACCAAAGAAGGAATATATTTATATTAGAAATTAACCCTTGATCTTTTTTCTGTTCTTTAAGCATCTGTTTCTGCAAGAAGAGGAATGATCGCCGCTGGATTATAAGAAGCACAGCATGAAGGAAGAAGTTCTTAAAGGATACGTTTCCTATCTTCAGACAAATTATTCTGAAAGCAAACATGAGGTAAGCATGTGACAATAGTTGTTAATAATACATGCACAGCCATAAATCCAGACACAGTTTGTTCTAATTATCCTTATATTTCACAGGCAGAAACCTAGCACGATTCTTGTATTTTGTGGATAAAGATGAATGCAGAGTTGGTTGCCTACATAATACAGAGAGGGCAGTGGAATTTTTCAACGAATTATCCACCCACACCACATCTGGGACTGTGCGAAACTATTTGAACGGGTAAAAAAGTTCATTAAATATACACTCTCCGAGAAAAATTCTTCGAACACGATTCATCTCTTCGTGCCTCACTGTTGAAACTTCAAAAGAAGCTGGACGACTATAGTAAAAGTCTCAACGAAAAAGCCAAAGATATAATACCAGAGATGAGGTATGTACCATAGCTCAATAATATGTATTGTCCAATAGCCTTAACCTATGGTTTAAGTATGTTACTAAATCTTATGTCTTAATTTACCTTTACGATGTTCCGATATTATTTTTGGGGAAAGCAATATTTATTTTTTTAAAAAAAATAAGTGATCTGGGTAGTCACGTAATCAGCTGCGTGACCCTGAATAAAGTTTAATTCAGTCATAATCCTTGTAAAATGTATGTAATATTATGTTTAATCATATGCCCTTATATCTATAACACTGCATTTGTATTATTATGAAGGGAAAAAAAGATGTATTCAAAAGTGCTTATCTCTCTGTTTTTCAATGCAGTGTTGGGTATTGATGGTAATTTTTTTTTTTTCTAGCTGCAAACATACACATAATGATAGGCAATGACTGATTGTGTCAGAAAGAAAAGGTTTCAAATACTTTTACCAGTCATCTAAGAAGATGCTAGATTTTAAAGTAGAAATTGTAATAGCAATAAATTGTTGTAATCTTATGTCTTAATTTACCTTTACGTGTTCCGATTTATTTATTGGGAAAGCAATATTATTTTTTTAAAAAAATAAGTGATCTGGGTAAGTCACGTAATCAGCTGCGTGACCCTGAATAAAGTTTAATTCAGTCTAATCCTTGTAAAATGTATGTAATATTATGTTTAATTCATATGCCCTTATATCTATAACACTGCATTTGTATTATTATGATGGAAAAAAAAGATGTATTCAAAAGTGCTTATCTTTGTTTTTCAATACATTTATGGGTTTTTGATGGTAATTTTTTTTTTTCTAGCTGCAAACATACACATAATGATAGGCATGACTGATTGTGTCAGAAAGAAAAGGTTTCAAATACTTTAACCAGTCATCTAAGAAGATGCTAGATTTTAAAGTAGAAATTGTAATAGCAAATAATTGTTGTAAATCTTATGTCTTAATTTACCTTTACGATGTTCCGATATTATTTATTGGGAAAGCAATATTTATTTTTTTAAAAAAATAAGTGATCTGGGTAAGTCACGTAATCAGCTTCGTGCACCCTGATGGTAATGTTTTGTTTTTTCTAGCTGCAAACATACCCATAATGATAGGCAATGACTGATTGTGTCAGAAAGAAAAGGTTTCAAATACTTTTACCAGTCATCTAAGAGAATGCTAGATTTTAAAGTAGAAATTGTAATAGCAATAATTGTGGTAAATCTTATGTCTTAATTTACCTTTACGATGTTCCGATATTATTTATTGGGAAAGCAATATTTATTTTTTTTTAAAAAAATAAGTGATATGGGTATGTCCCGTAATCAGCTGCGTGACCCTGAATAAAGTTTAATTCAGTCATAATCCTTGTAAAATGTATGTAATATTATTTTTAATCATATGCCCTTATATCTATAACACTGCATTTGTATTATTATGATGGAAAAAAAAAGATGTATTCAAAAGTGCTTATCTCTCTGTTTTTCAATGCACAGTGTTGGGTATTGATGGTAATGTTTTTTTTTTTCTAGCTGCAAACATACACATAATGATAGGCAATGACTGATTGTGTCAGAAAGAAAAGGTTTCAAATACTTTTACCAGTCATCTAAGAAGATGCTAGATTTTAAAGTAGAAATTGTAATAGCAAATAAATTTTGTAAATCTTATGTCTTAATTTACCTTTACGATGTTCCGATATTATTTATTGGGAAAGCAATATTTATTTTTTTTTAAAAAATAAGTGATCTGGGTAAGTCCGTAATCAGCTGCGTGACCCTGAATAAAGTTTAATTCAGTCATAATCCTTGTAAAATGTATGTAATATTATGTTTAATCATATGCACTTATATCTATAACACTGCTTTGTATTATTATGAAGGAAAAAAAGATGTATTCAAAGTGCTTATCTCTCTGTTTTTCAATGCAGTGTTGGGTATTGATGGTAATGTTTTTTTTTTCTAGCTGCAAACATACACATAATGATAGGCAATGACTGATTGTGTCAGAAAGAAAAGGTTTCAAATACTTTTACCAGTCATCTAAGAAGATGCTAGATTTTAAAGTAGAAATTGTAATAGCAAATCAATTGTTGTAAATCTTATGTCTTAATTTACCTTTACGATGTTCCGATGTTATTTATTGGGAAAGCAATATTTATTTTTTTTTAAAAAATAAGTGATCTGGGTATGTCCCGTAATCAGCTGCGTGACCCTGAATAAAGTTTAATTCAGTCATAATCCTTGTAAAATGTATGTAATATTATGTTTAATCATATGCACTTATATCTATAACACTGCATTTGTATTATTATGAAGGAAAAAAAAGATGTATTCAAAAGTGCTTATCTCTCTGTTTTTCAATGCACAGTGTTGGGTATTGATGGTAATGTTTTTTTTTTTCTAGCTGCAAACATACACATAATGATAGGCAATGACTGATTGTGTCAGAAAGAAAAGGTTTCAAATACTTTTACCAGTCATCTAAGAAATGCTAGATTTTAAAGTAGAAATTGTAATAGCAAATAAATTGTGTAAATCTTATGTCTTAATTTACCTTTACGATGTTCCGATATTATTTATTGGGAAAGCAATATTTATTTTTTTAAAAAAAATAAGTGATCTGGGTAAGTCACGTAATCAGCTTGCGTGACCCTGAGTATGTTTTTTTTTTCTAGCTGCAACCATACACATAATGATAGGCAATGACTGATTGTGTCAGAAAGAAAAGGTTTCAAATACTTTTACCAGTCATCTAAGAAGATGCTAGATTTTAAAGTAGAAATTGTAATAGCAAATAAATTGTTGTAATCTTATGTCTTAATTTACCTTTACGATGTTCCGATATTATTTATTGGGAAAGCAATATTTTTTTTTTTAAAAAATAAGTGATCTGGGTTCCCGTAATCAGCTGCGTGACCCTGAATAAATTTAATTCAGTCATAATCCTTGTAAAATGTATGTAATATTATGTTTAATCATATGCCTTATATCTATAACACTGCATTTGTTATTATGAATGAAAAAAAGATGTATTCAAAAGTGCTTATCTCTCTGTTTTTCAATGCACAGTGTTTGGGTATGATGGTAAGTTTTTTTTTTTCTAGCTGCAAACATACACATAATGATAGGCAATGACTGATTGTGTCAGAAAGAAAAGGTTTCAAATACTTTTACCAGTCATCTAAGAAGATGCTAGATTTTAAAGTAGAAATTGTAATAGCAAATAATTGTTGAAATCTTATGTCTTAATTTACCTTTACGATGTTCCGATTTATATTGGGAAAGCAATATTTATTTTTTTTAAAAAATAAGTGATCTGGGTAAGTCACGTAATCAGCTGCGTGACCCTGAATAAAGTTTAATTCAGTCATAATCCTTGTAAAATGTATGTAATTTATGTTTAATCATATGCCTTATATCTATAACACTGCATTTGTTTATTATAATGAAAAAAAAAGATGTATTCAAAAGTGCTTATCTCTCTGTTTTTCAATGCACAGGTTGGGTATTGATGGTAATGTTTTTTTTTTCTCTGCAAACATACACATAATGATAGGCAATGACTGATTGTGTCAGAAAGAAAGGTTTCAATACTTTTACCAGTCATCTAAGAAGATGCTAGATTTAGTAAAGTAAAATTGTATAGCAAATAATTGTGTAAATCTTATGTCTTAATTTACCTTTACGATGTTCCGATATTATTTATTGGGAAAGCAATATTTATTTTTTTAAAAAAATAAGTGATCTGGGTAGTCCCGTAATCAGCTGCGTGACCCTGAATAAGTTTAATTCAGTCATAATCCTTGTAAAATGTATGTATATTATGTTTAATCATATGCCCTTATATCTATAACACTGCATTTGTATTATTATGAAGGAAAAAAAGATGTATTCAAAAGTGCTTATCTCTCTGTTTTTCAATGCACAGTGTTGGGTATTGATGGTAATGTTTTTTTTTTCTAGCTGCAAACATACACATAATGATAGGCAATGACTGATTGTGTCAGAAAGAAAAGGTTTCAAATTCTTTACCAGTCATCTAAGAAGTGCTAGATTTTGAAGTAGAAATTGTAATAGCAAATAAATGTTTGTAATTCTTATGTCTTAATTTACCTTTACGATGTTCCGATATTATTTTTGGGAAAGCATATTTATTTTAGCATTGACACCTAAAAGTGTGACATTTTTTCTTTTATATATGTCTAGTTTTTTAATCCAAAGTTTTTATAACACCTGTAGGAATTTCTTCTCCTTTCAAGATTTATCTCTTTGAATTTTACAATTGTAAGCATGTTATTAGCATCCTGGGTTTGGTCTGGTTTAAGTGTGATTTTTTCTTTTATATAAAAACACTACTTTCTTATCCAAAGTTTCTATAAACCCCTATGGAATTCCTTTTCCTTTCAAGATATCTCCTTGAAGTAACAATACAGTTTTGCTTCCATCTTTTAATTAAAGTTCTTTGAGCTATAGTTTTTTATCTAACAAATTGATGTTTTAAACAAATCTCAAATATAAAAACATGTCCACTAGCTATCTTATAAAATATAAACATATTAATTAGACAATATAGCAGACATATACATTTATAGTATATTAATTTGGTGTTCCACTATATTAAAGTGTGCAGTAGATACATTTAAGTGTTCTTTTTCCAGTCTAAGCCATGCAATTGGTCCCCTGGCAGTCTTCCAGCTAGGGTTTACCTTAATGGAGAAGGTAACCTGGCAGGGTAACTTTGAAAAGCCCTCTGCCTGGTTCTATGCTCTTTTTTCTGCCTAACACACAAGTCTGCCCCCTGCAAGATTTCTATAACTTGCTCTTAGCACAGGGGGAGAGTAAAATGCAGACATAAAATGTATATCTTTATACACAATGTTCCTAGATTATAGCACTTTATATATTGTTATATAACTTTACTAGTGGATCTCTTAATACATAACATATTGTGTGTATAATATACATGTCTAATATACATGCATATATATACAACTGACTCATTAAATAGTATAATTTAATTGAATAGCATAATGAAATGTGAATTGGTCTTTGAAAATGACATTTAAAATTATAAAACATATACATTTAAAGATATAACGCACCACACAAACCCAGCTAAAAATTAAAGGTACAAAGTGTATATTTTAAGTCTGCCCCTTGCAAGACTTCCATAACTTGCTCTTAGCACAGGGGAAGAGTAAAATGCACACATGAATATAAATATTTATACATAATGTTCCTAGATTATAGCATTTCTATATTGTTATATAAATTTACTACTGGATCTCTTAATACATAACATATGTGTGTATAATATACATGTCTAATATATATATATATATATATATATAACACAACTGACTCATTAATAGTATAATTTAATTGAATAGCATAAGGAAATGTGAATTGGTCTTATAAAGCACACACACACAGAAACTCAGCTAAAAATTAAAGGTACAAAATATATATATATATATATTTAAAATGTAACTTTTATGTTACACTTTATAAATCTGCTTGCTTTTAAACTTGTATTCTTTTTTATTCACTGCCCAACTCACTCTTGGGTTTTTTTATATGTAAGTATATTATTAGCATACTGGGTTTGGTCTGGTTGAAGTGTGACATATTTCTTTATATAAAAACACTACTTTCTTAATCCAAAGTTCTATAACACCTATAGCCTTTGAAGATTTATTCTCCTGTACATGCCTTTTACTCAAAGTTGTGTGAAAAAAATTTACATTACAGTTATTGTCCCTTTTGTTTCTCTTCACACCCCAAGTTCAGGAATAGTATAAAACCTCTGGTTGGGCCCATTTCAAATCAGATCATTCTTGATTTTGCTGGCTGAACAAGCAAGCTCCTTTGGATCTCTGCTCAATTTGCTGCTTCAAGAAAGAAAATTTTGACATTGCTTTGCTATTTTGATATTATTTTGTACACAAATTAACCTTTCTATTTTTTACATTGCAGCTCCCTGATTTAAGCATCTGTAAATTTGCATTGTGTTCTAATTTTCTTCCCTTTTCCCCACAGAAATAACATTTTCTTATTCCCTTTTAGCATCTCATATAGAACTTAGAAGACATGGCCTCTGATGGGTAAGTACTTCTATACATATGTTATTTCTTCTGATGTCCTGTATTTTCAAAGATTGCTAACTTTTATTGTCATTTTTTTTAATTATGTCTTTGTAAAAACTCAGTTACTATGTTATAGCAACTGTAGGACATTATGTGTTGGGTAGAAAAATTTATAATATGCCTTTCTCCAGCCTCCAATGCAATGTAAATATGGTTAATCATGTATAGCTTTTTCCCGACATTATATGTTATCTTACAGAAAGAACAGAAATAGCCTGGCCTGCAAATTTTGCGCAAGGTGACAGACAGATTGCCTTGCATCTTCGTCAGGCCTGCAAGAAGGATGCAGCAGATGCAGACATTTCAATGCTTGTGGATGAGGAATGTGGTGAGGAACCTCAGTGTTGTTAGCTACAAAGAGCTAAGTGCTCGGTTTGATCTCAACACAACCTCGACGGGTGTGTCAACTTCTTGAGGAGAGAAAGGGATAATCACAGATAAAACCCAACAAACCACTGAAGAAGCGGACAACATACTCCACCATCACCACCACCACAGTATGTAATACCCTTAACTTGCCTGTGTGTTGTTCTTTTACATGTTAATGATGAATATATATATATATATAAATTTATATATGATATGATATATATATAAAAACATGTTACACTATAACCTGTTTGCTTTGAAATTGCTACATTACTATACTCACTGCCCCACCCATGTTTTATGTCACTATATTGTAAGTATGTTATTAGCTACTAAGTTTGGTCTGGTTGAAGTGTGAAATTTTTCTTTTAATATGAAGGTGCTAGTTTCTTAATCCCCTGGTTCCTAACACCTAGGTGTGTTTGGCCTGGTTGAAGTGTGATATTGAAATATTGTCTGGGTGTATTGTGACACCAGTTTATAGCACCTATAGTGATTCCTTTACTTTCAAGAATTTATCTCTTTGAAGTAATAAAGTATAAATAAAGTAGCCATCTTAAGTATATAGCGACCTATAGATTATAGTATACTACTTTGCAAAATTACTGCAAAGGAAGACCAAAGAAGGAATATATTATTTATTAGAAATTAACACCTTGATCTTGTTTCTGTTCTTTATAGCATCTGTTTTGCAAAAGAAGAGAATGATCGCCGCTGGATTATACGAGAAGCACAGCATGAAGGAGAAAGTTCTTAAAGGATACGTTTCCTATCTTCAGACAAATTATTCTGAAAGCAAACATGAGGTAAGCATGTGACAATAGTTGTTAATAATAACCTGCACCGCCATAAATCCAGACACAGTTTGTTCTAATTATCCTTATAATATCCTATAATTGTAATATAATATTACAGGTACGGTGCTGATATCACACAGTTATACAATATAATATTACAGGTACAGTGCTGATATCACAAGTATACAATATAATATTACGGTACAGTGCTGAATTACCACAGTATACAATATAAATTACAGGTACAGGCTGATATACACCAGTTATACAATATAATATTACAGGTACAGCTGATACACAAGTTACAATAATAACAGGTACGTGCTGATATCAACAGATACAATATAATATACAGGTAAAGTGCGATATCACACCAGTTATACAATATAATATTCAGGTACAGTGCTGATACACACAGTTATACAATTAATATTACAGGTACAGTGTGATATCAGCACAGTTATACAATATAATATACAAGGTACTGTGCTGATATCACACAGTTATACAATATAATATTACAGGTACAGTGCTGATATCACAGTTAACAATGTAATATTACAGGTACTGTGCTGATATCAACAGTTATACAATATAATATTAACAGGTACAGTGCTGATATCACACAGTTATACAATATAATATACAGGTACAGTGCTGATATCACACAGTTATACAATATAAATTACAGGTACGTGCTGATATCACACAGTTATACAATTAATATTACAGGTACGTGCTGATATCACACAGTTATACAATATAATATTACAGGTACGTGCTGATATACACAGTTATACAATATAATATTACAGGTACTGCTGATATCACACAGTATACAATATAATATTACAGGTCAGTGCTGATATCACACAGTTATACAAATATATTACAGGTACGTGCTGATATCACACAGTTGTTATCAATATAATATTACAGGTACAGTGCTGATATCACACAGTTATACAATATAATATTACAGGTACAGTGCTGATATCACACAGTTATACAAAATAATATTACAGGACAGTGCTGATATCACACAGTTATACAATATAATATTACAGGTACAGTGCTGATATCACACAGTTATCAATATAATATTACAGGTACTGTGGATATCACACAGGATACAATATAATATTACAGGTACAGTGCTGATATCACACAGTTATACAATATAAATATACAGGTACAGTGCTGATATCACACAGTTATACATATAATATACAGGTACGTGCTATATCACACAGTTATACAAATAATATTACAGGTACTGGCTGATATCACACAGTATACAATTAATATACAGGTAATGTGCTATATCACAGTTATATACATATAATATTACAGGTACATGCTGATAACACAGTTATACAATAATATTACAGGTACGTGCTGATATTACCACAGTTATACAATAATATACAGGTACAGGCTGATATACACAGTTATACAAATATAATATTACAGGTACAGTGCTGATATCACACAGTTATACAATATAATATTACAGGTACGTGCTGATACACACAGTACAATATAATATTACAGGTACCGCTGAATCACACAGTTTAACAATTAAATATACAGGTACGCTGTGATATCAACAGTTATACCAATATTATTACAGGTACCGTGCTGATATCAGCACAGTATACAATATAATATTACAGGTACCGTGCTGATCACACAGTTAACAATATAAATTACGGTACGTGCTGTATCACCAGTTATACAATATAATATTACAGGTACGTGGATATCCACAGTTATACAATATAATATTACAGGTACGTGCTGTGATATCACACAGTTATACAATATAATATTACAGGTACGTGCTGATATCACACAGTTATACAATATAATATACAGGTACGTGGCTGATATCACACAGTTATACAATATAATATTACAGGTACGTGCTATACACAGTTATACAATATAATATTACAGGTACAGTGCTGATATCACACAGTTATACAATATAAATTACAGGTACATGCTGATATCACACAGTTATACAATATAATATTAAGGTACAGTGCTGATATCACACAGTTATACAATAAATATTACAGGTACAGTGCTGATATCACACAGTTATACAATATAATTACAGGTACGTGCTGATATCACACAGTTATACAAATAATATTACAGGTACAGTGCTGATATCACCAGTTATACAATATAATATTACAGGTACTGTGTCGATATCATACAGTTATACAATATAATATACGGTACAGTGCTGATATCACACAGTTATACAATATAATATTACAGGTACAGTGCTGATATCACAAGTATACAATATAATTTACAGGTACAGTGTGATATCAACAGTTATACAATATAATTACAGGTACCGTGCTGATATCACAGTTATACAATATAATATTACAGGTACGTGTGATATAACACAGTTATACAATATAATATTACAGGTACTGTGCTGATATCACACAGTTATACAATATAATATTACAGGTACAGTGCTGATAATAATATTACAGGTACAGTGCTGATATCACACAGTTATACAATATAATATTACAGGTACAGTGCTGATATCACACAGTTATACAATATAATATTACAGGTACAGTGCTGATATCACACAGTGATACAATTAATATTACAGGTACTGATATATCACACAGTATACAATATAATATTACAGGTACAGTGCTGATATCACACAGTATACGATATAATATTACAGGTACAGTGCTGATATCACACAGTTATACAATATAATGATACAGGTACTGTGCATATCACACAGTTTATACATATAATACAGGTACTGTGCTGATATCACACAGTTTACAATATAATATTACAGGTACTGTGCATATATCAACTGCGTTATTACATATAATATTACAGGTACAGTGCTGATATTACACAGTTATACAATATAATATACAGGTACGTGCTGAATCACACAGTTATACAATATAATATTACAGGTTACTGTGCATATATCACACAGTTATACATATTAAATAGTACAGGTACAGTGCAGTTATCACACAGTTATACATATAAATTACAGGTACGTGTGATATCACACAGTTATACAATATAATATTACAGGTACTGTGCATATATCACCAGTTATACAATATAATATTACAGGTACGTGCTGATATACACAGTTATACAATATAATATTACAGGTACTGTGATATCTACCAGTTATACAATATAATTTACAGGTACAGTGCTGATATTACACAGTTATACCAATATAAATATTACAGGTACAGTGCTGATATCACACCAGTTATACAATATTAATATTACAGGTACACAGGTGCTGATATCACACAGTTACAATATAATATTACAGCGTTACCCCCGGGCTTATGCACATTATAACCACACTACTTTATATAGGGAGATCAATTATACACGTATATATACTGTATATAGTGGAGATCAATTACCGTATATATACTTTATATAGGGAATCAATATACCGTATATATACTTTATATAGGGAGATCAATATACCGTATATATTTTTTAACTTGTATATAGGGGATATCAATATACCATTATAATCTTTATATGGGGAGATCTATATACCTAATATACTTTATATAGGGAGATCATATACCTATATATACTTTAATATAGGAGATTCAATATACCATATATATACTTTATATGGGGAGATCTATATACGTATATACTTTATATAGGGAGATCAATATACCCAGATATATATACTTTTATGGGAGATCTATATACCGTATATAATACTTTATAGGGAGATCAATATACCATATATATACTTTATATGGGAGAATCTATAACTATGATATACTTTAATATGGGGAGATCAATATACCGTATATATACTGTATATAGGGAGATTCAATATATATCCCGTATATATACTGTATATAGGGAGATCAATATACCGTATATATACTTTATATGGGGGAGATCTATATATATACCGTAGATATACTTTATATAGGAGATCATATACCGTATATATACTTTATAGGGAGATCTATATACCGTATATATCTTTATATAGGAATCAATATACCTATATCTACTTTTATATATAGTGATACAATATACCATATATTACTTTATATGGGAGATCTATATACCGTATATATACTTTATATAGGGAGATCAATATACCATATATATATACTTTATATGGGGAGATCTATATACCGTATATATACTTTATATAGGGAGATCAATATACCATATATATACTTTATATAGGGATATCAATATACCATATATATACTTTATATGGGGAGATCTATATACCGTATATATACTTTATACAGGGAGATCTATATACCGTATTTATACTTTATATAGGGAGATCAATATACCATATATATACTTTATATAGGGAGATCAATATACCGTATATATACTTTATATAGGGAGATCTATATACATTAATATACTTTATATAGGAGATCATATACCGTAATATACTCTATATAGGGAGATCAATATACCGTATATATATTTATATAGGATTCAATATACCATATATATACTTTATATGGGGAGATCTATATATACTCGTATATATACTTTATCAGGGAGATCTATATACCGTATTTTATACTTATATAGGAGATCAATATACCATATATATACTTTATATAGGGAGATCAATATACCGTATATATACTTTATATAGGGAGATCTATATAACGTATATATACTTTATATAGGGAGATCAATATACCGTATATATACTCTATATAGGGAGATCAATGTACCGTATATAAACTTTATATAGGGAGATCATTATAACCGTATATATACTTTATATAGGAAGATCAATATACCGTATATATACTTTATATAGTGATATCAATATACTGTATATATACTTTATATGGGGAGATCTATATACCGTTTTATACTTTATATGGGAGATCTATATACCGTATATAACTTTATATAGTGATATCAATATCTCGTAATATACTTTTATATAGTGATATCAATATAACGTATAATAACTTTTATGGGAGCACATATACCGTATTTATACTTTATATGGGGAGATCTATATACCATATTTATACTTTATATAGGGAGATCAATATACCATATACTTTATATAGGGAGATCAATATACTATATATATACTTTATATAGGGAGATCAATATACCGTATATACTTTATATAGGAGATCAATATACCGTATATATACTTTATAGGGGAATCTATACCGTTATATACTTTATATGGGGAAGATCTATTACCGTATATATACTTTTTATATAGTGATATCAATATACTGTATATATACTTTATATGGGAGATCTATATACCGTATTTATACTTTATATAGGGAGATCAATTACCAGTATATATTACTCTTTATAGGGAGATCAATATACCGTATATATACTTATATACAATGAGATCAACTATCCGTATGTATACTTTATATAGGGAGATCAATATACGTATGTATACTTATATAGGGCAGATTATATACACGTTATATATACTTTATATAAGGAGATCTATTACCGTATACATACTTTATATAGGGAGATCAATATAACCTATGTATACTTTATAGGGAGATCAATATACAGTATATTACTTTATATGGGAGATCAATATACCGTATATATACTTTATATAGGGAGATCAATATACCGTAAATATACTTTATATAGGGAGATCAATATACCGTATATATACTTTATATAGGGAGATCAATATACCGTATATATACTTTATGCTTTCGCATGCGTTCACCATTTTTGGTGCGTTAACGCATGCGTTTCCATAATGCAAAATGGCGAAAACGCATGCGCAAAACCCAAACGCAAAACGCACAAGAAAAGCGCACACAATGTGTGCGATAACGCTCGCGATTTTGTGCGCGATTCCTGTGCCTTAGGCTGGGAATACACCACGTGATATTTTCGTCCGATCAACCGATTAACGGCACAATCGGATTGGACGAATAAATGATCAGAACTTGTCGGAAAATTACGAGCGATCGTGCGGTTCCCTATGAAAACGCTCGTTCTATTGTACACATTCTCAGCCGCTGCCGAATTTGCCGCGACCGACGGACATTTGTCCGCTCGCTCAGTGTGTATCTAGCCCAACACTTGCACTTCTGGTTGAAACCTTTGCCCTGTACTTGGCTTTCTTCCTTATCTCTGTAACTGACACTGAGTAACAATTCCCATATTGTCAGGAGAATCTGCTGGATTTTTATGGGTTTCTGGGCAGTTTCCTTCTCTATAAACCTTTCAACTTGCCCTGATAGTAACTTTAACCCTTTCAACACAGAACAACTGCCCTGATAGTAACTTTAACCCTTTCAACACAGAACACCTTGCCCTGATAGTAACTTTACCCTTTCAACACAGAACAACTTGCCCTGATAGTAACTTTAACCCTTTCAACACAGAACAACTTGCCCTGATAGTAACTTTAACCCTTTCAACACAGAACAACTTGCCCTGATAGTAACTTTAACCCTTTCAACACACGAACAACTTGCCCTGATAGTAACTTTAACCCTTTCAACACAGACAACTTGCCCTGATAGTAACTTTAAACCCTTTCAACACAGAACAACTTGCCTGATAGTAACTTTAACCCTTTCAACACAGACAACAACTTGCCCTATATAACTTAGAACCCTTTCACACGAACAACTGCCTGATAGTAACTTTAACCCTTTCACACAGAACAACTTGCCCTGATAGTAACTTTAACACCTTTCAACACAGAACAACTTGCCCTGATAGTAACTTTAACCCTTCAACACAGAACAACTTGCCCTGATAGTAACTTTAACCCTTTCAACACAAAAGCCCCGGTTTTAAATCATGATGTCCTTTGCTATATTGGGTTTGGCACAACTCCCATCATTCTCAGGCACTGAATCCCTGCACCATCCACCAGAACACAGGATTATAACGATATTAAGTGTCACTACTCCCCTCTAATCACCTTAAATGGTTCATTAAATATATTGAAAATGATTTTATTTTGTCACAGTGAGAGCGTCCAATTAGGGACAGATTTATATTGGGTGTGTGGGGGCTTGTACCTGGACGGTGGATCTGACAGGTTTGGACAATCAGATTGTACATTGTGTGTCTATAGTTGTTGGCAGACAAGAGCAGTCCCTGGCAGGTGTATAGTAATTGGCTGCTTGATCTATTTATTATCTTTCAATCACAATGTGGTCAGTTCTGTAGCAGTAGCGTTAACCCTTTCTCCGCACCCTGTGCTATAATATATATATATATATATATATATAATAATCATTAACCCTTTCTCTCCGCACCCTGTGTCTATAATATATATATATATATTATTTTTTTTTTATAAAATAATCTAACCCTTTCTCCACACACTGTGTCTGTTTATTATATATATATATATATATATATATATATATAATATATATATATATATATATTATATATATATATATATATATTATATAATAATCATTTCTCCGCCACACTGTGTCTATTATATATATATAAAAAATCATTAACCCTTTCTCCACACACTGTGTCTGTTATATATATATATAATGATCATTAACCCTTTCTCCACCACTGTTTCTGTTTATATATATAATATATAATGATCATTAACCCTTTCTCCACACACTGTCTATTATATATATAAATAATCATTAACCATTTCTCCCAAACACACTGTGTCTGTTATATATATATATAATGATCATTAACCCTTTCTCCACACACTGTGTCTGTTATATAAATATAATCATTAACCCTTTTCCCTTTCTCCACACACTGTGTCTGTTTTATATTATATTGTCATTAACCCTTCTCCACACACTGTCTGTTATATATATATAATGATCATTAACCCTTTCTCCACACACTGTGTCTGTTTATAATATATATAATGATCATTAAACCCTTTCTCCACACACTGTGTCTGTTATATATATATATATAATTGATCATTAACCCTTTCTCCACACACTGTGTCTGTTATATATATATATATATAGATCATTAACCCTTCTCAACAACTGTGTCTGTTATATATATATATATATATATAATGTCATTAACCCTTTCTCCACACACTGTCTATTATATTATATAATTGATCATTAAACCCTTTCTCCACAACTGTGTCTGTTATATTATATATATAATGATCATTAACCCTTCTCCCACACACTGTGTCTGTTATATATATATATATAATGATCATTAACCCTTTCTCCACACACTGTGTCTGTTATATATATATATATATATAATGATCATTAAACCCTTTCTCCTTTCTCCACACACTGTGTCTGTTTATATATATATATGATCATTAACCCTTTCTCCACACACTGTCTGTTATATATATATAATGATCATTACCTTTCTCCCACACACTGTCTGTTATTATATATATATAATATATATATATATATTATAAAAGATCATTAACCCTTTCTCCACACACTGTCTGTATATATTTAATGATCATTAACCCTTTCTCCACACACTGTGGTCTGTTATTATATATAATGATCATAACCCCTTCTCCACACACGTCTGTTATATATATATATAATGATCATTAACCATTTTCTCCACACACTGTGTCGGTTATATATATATATGATCATTAACCCTTTCCCACTCCACACACTGTGTCTGTTTATATATATATATAATGATCATTAACCCTTCTCCACACATCTGTGTCTGTTATATATATATAATGATCATTAACCCTTTCTCCACACACTGTCTATTATATATAATGATCATTAACCCTTTCTCCACACACTGTGTCTGTTATATTATATAATGATCATTAACCCTTTCTTCTCCACACCCTGTGTCTGTTATATATGTATATAATGATCATTAAACCCTTTCTTCCACACATTGTGTCTGTTATATATATATATATAATGATCATAACCCTTTCTCCCACACACTGTGTCTGTTATATATATATATAATAATCATTAACCCTTTCTCCACACACTGCGTTTATTATATATAATGATCATAACCCTTTCTCCACACAACTGTGTCTGTATATATATATATATAATGATCATTCTGGTTGACTTTATTAACTGAATTCTTTCTCCCTGCGGTTTTCCATGGGATTGTAGGTGGTTGAGGTGCTGGGATGTCCTGTTGGGGATTCCCCTGTGGGAAGAACAAGAGCCGGTAAGTGGATTTATATATTTACAGCCACCTGGGGTAAATCCATCACTTACCACTTTTGAAGCCAAGGGACAGCACAATAGGTGGCATCTGACATTTACTGGGCCCTGTTTATCCAGACAATGTTAGACAGTGTCACTTCAACACCAATGAGATTATAAAATCTTTACATATGGTCTCCTTCCTGTCTGTCGTCCTGGTGTGTCTGTCTAACTGTCTGTCTGTCTGTCTGTGTGTCTGTCTGTCTGTGTGTCTGTTCAACTGTTGTTGTCTGTCCGTGTGTCTGTCTGTCGGTGTGTCTGTCCAACTGTCTGTCCGTCTGTGTTGTCTGTCTGTTGTCTGTCTGTGTTGTCTGTCGACTGTGTGTCTGTCCAACTGTCGGTCCGTCTGTGTGTCTGTCTGTGTGTCTGTGTGTCTGTCCACTGTGTGTCGTCTGTGTGCGTCTGTGGGTCTGGTGTTCTGTCCAACTGTGTGTCTGTCTGTGTGTCTGTCGCAACTGTGTGTCTGTCGTGTGTCTGTGTGTCTGTCAACTGTGTGTCTGTCTGTGTGTCGTTGTGTCTGTGTGTCTGTTCCACTGTGTGTCTGTCTTGTGTATCTGTCTGTGTGTCTGTGTGGTCGTCCAACTGTGGTGTCTGTCTGTGTTCTGTGTCTGTCCAACTGTGTGTCTGCTGTGTGTCTGTCCGCTTGTGTCTATCTGTGGTGTCTGTGTGTCGTCACACTGTGTGTCTGTCTGTGTGTCTGTCTGTGTGTCTGTGTGTCTGTCCAACTGTGTGTCGTCTGTGTGTCTGTCTGTGTGTCTGTCCAATGTGTGTCGTCTGTGGGCTGCTGTCCATGTGTCTGTCTGTCTGTGTGTCTGTGTGTCTGTCTGTGGGTCTGTCTGTCGTCATGTGTCTGTCTGCCTGTCTGTGTCTGTACTGTCTGTCTGTCTGTCTGTGCTCTCACATCTGTATTTTACATTTGTGTGACTTTGATTGGCCGGTTGTTTGTCTTACACAGATGTGTGCACATTTAACATGGGTGGGAGTTCACTTGACATTTAAATATTTCTTAGGGCCGTCTGTGACCGGTTACAATCTCCCAATTTGGAGAGAGAAGAACACCCCAGCTGGTTGCAGCCCAGATAAAATGAATGTAGTGGCAGTTTTAGTGTATGTGGTTATCCGGTAATAGGATAGATTCTAACCCCATGGGCACCAACACAAATCTAAACATATCACAAGATGTTCTACTATTTAAATAATTCCAAATCACCCCAACTGCACCTATATAACACCCACTCCCTACCTCTCCAATTTCTTAATCTAGATTACACCCACCGTCCCTACCTCCCAATGTTCTTAATGTAGATTACACCCACCGTCCCTACCTCCCAATGTTCTTAATCTAGATTACACCCCACCGTCCCTACCTCCCAATGTTCTTAATCTAGATTACACCCACCGTCCCTACCTCCCAATGTTCTTAATCTAGATTACACCCACCTTCCCTACCTCCCAATGTTCTTAATCAAGATTACACCCACCGTCCCTACCTCCCAATGTTTTTAATCTAGATTACACCCACCGCCCTACCTCCAATGTTCTTAATCTAGATTACACCCACTGTCCCTACCTCCCAATGTTCTTAATCTAAATTACCCCACCGTCCCTACCTCCCAATGTTCTTAATCTAGATAAGATTAATCTATCGTCTGTCTGTCTATCTATCAATCTATACATCTATCGATCATTATCTATCTATCTATCGTCTATCTACCTCTATCTATCTACCTACTATCTATCAGCTATCTATCTATCTATTATCTATCTAATCATCTATTATCTATCTATCATTTATCTCTATCTATCCCTATCCATTTTCATCACTCTATCCACTATCGATCTATCTATCTATCATCTATCTATCGTCATCATCTATCTTATCTCTATCTAATTAGTCTATCGATCTATATTTTATCTATTATCTATCTATATACTTGTCTATCGCTATGTATTATCTATCTGTTTTTGTCTTATAATAATATATACCGCCGTTCATTGTACCCCCAATATTTACTGTGTATCTATCCTCATCTCAGTCTGTGACATGCCGTTACATATGTACACCCCAATATTTACTGTGTATCTATCCTCTATCTATCTTCAGTCATTGACATGCCGTTACATAGTGTACCCCATATTTACTGGTATATATATCTATCTCAGTCTGTGACATGCCGTTACATAGTGTACCCCCATATTTCGTGTATCTATCCTCTATCTCAGTCTGTGACATGCCATTACATAGTACCCCCAAATTTACTGTGTATATATCTACTATCTATCTATCTCAGTCTGTGACACGATTACATAGTGTACCCCAATATTTACTTGTATATCATCTACTATCTCAGTCTGTGACATGCCGTTACATAGTGTACCCCAATATTTACTGTGTATCTATTATCTATCTATCTCAGTCTGTGACACGATGTTACATAGTGTACCCCAATATTTACTGTGTATATATCATCTATCTATCTCAGTCTGTGACACGCCGTTACATAGTGTACCCCAATATTTACTGTGGTTCTTCCTCTCCCAGGAGGATATAGAGTTTTCTCTCTCCATCTAAGCAGTGGAAGTCTGAGATAAAGTCCGACAGCATCTTGAAATGGGGGTCCCCGTATTGAAATGGGGGTCCGTATTGAAATGGAGGTTCTGTATTGAAATAGGGGCCCCGTATTGAAATGGGGGTTCTGCATTGAAATGGGGGTTCTGTATTGAAACGGGGGTTCTGTATTGAAACGGGGGTTCTGTATTGAAATGGGGGTCCCATATTGAAATGGGGGGGTCCCGTTTGAAATGGGGGTCCCTATTGAAATGGGGGTTCCGTATTGAAATGGGGGATTCCGTATTAAATGGGGGTCCCGTATTGAAATGGGGGTTCTCCATATTGAAATGGGGATCGTTGTGAAGGGGGTTCTGTATTGAAATGGGGGTTCCGTATTGAAATGGGGGTTCCGTATTGAAATGGGGATTCCGTATTGAAATGGGGGTGGTCCATATGAATGGGGTCGATTGACAATGAGGGATTCCGTATTGAAATGGGGGTCCCGTATTGAAATGGGGGTTCTGTATTGAAATGGGGGTTCCATATTGAAATGGGGGTCCCGTATTGCTTTGTATTTGGGGCAGTGTAGAGGAAGTGGGTTTTCATCTTCTAAAGGTTCCTGGTCACAGTGCTGGCACAGTCTGTTCTCTCTCTGTTTATATGTCTGTCTGTGACGGCCAGAATATTCTATTTCAGGCTGTGAGCTATATGGGCATATATACAATAACCGCATTATAACAGCATACTTACAAATTCATCATAACACAAGCACACATATCACACATAGCCAATATCACACATATACACAGATATTCACACTATACAGTATTCACATCATTACACATATATACACACCATAACACACAATAACATAACACAGTATACACACAAACACTATCACACCATATCACACAATATACACAGCATCAACAACCATATTCACAGCATATACATATCATATACACACATAACACGCATAACACACATATACACATCATATACACAGATATACACATCATATACACATTATCACACATATACACATCATATACACGTATATACCCACCATATAGCACCATTCACTATACACATCATATAACACGCATATACACAGTATATACACACCATAATACACCATATACATCACATATACTCATAACACGCATATTCAGAAAACCACATATATACACATCATATACACACCACAGTATACACACCATATCACACACATACATCACCATATACACACCCATAAACACATCATGTACACAGTATATCACACATATACCACTCATATATACACACATATACACATCATATACACAGTATATACACACACATATACACACCATATACACCCATATACACATCAATACACATCAAAATGACACATCATAACACACTAACATAGACATCACCATATACACACTCATATACACAGTATATACACATCATATTACACAGATAACACAAACACACCATATACACAACATCATAACACATCATATACACACCATAATAACATCTATCACACATATCCACATCATATATACACATCATATACACAGTTATTACATCATATCACATTACCACCATATACACATCATATACCCATACACTATAACACATCATATACACATCATATAACAAACACACATATACAAACCATCACACAGCATATTCCATGTCAGGAAGGTAATAGTGCCTTTGCAGAATGGGTTAACTATTCCTATTAGTTCTTAGGACCAATAAAATACCATTCCCCCTGGAACAGTCCTATTGTTTATATTACGATAGTCAAGCATGGAACCAGGTTCTCCTTTTCTAGCATGTGGAGGCGAACCGTGCATCGCTGGAATTCTCTCCAGCTAGGGGCTGGGGGTACTAAGAGTCATTCTTAAGGACAAGTCATACATGTAAAATAATTGTATTTCGTATTGGAATGTGTAGGACAGAAACCAATGTTATATTGTAATATAATAATATGCCCATTAAATATGATACCAACATGGAGCCCTTATCCCTTGCCAAGGTGAGATATTAATATCTGGGGAAATATGGATAACACACAGGTCAGTTTGGGTATGGAGAATTGATAATTATAAAGGAGAGGAATATGTGATCAATATCCCAATACAATGTACATATCACATTTAATGGAGTCTGTCTAAATGAGGGGGAATGAATGCTTTTGGTTGTCTGTAAATCTGGACATTCCTGACACTCCCATCTCATGTGGAGGGCGTAGTTCAACAAATAGTTTAAAAGTCCTTGGTCCAATAATGTTGTTCATACTTGGGGACATGCTAGAACGTGTGTATGGACCCAATGTTTCTTCCTGCCCCAGGATACAGGACTTCTTATAGTGGTAGGGTCTGTGAATATTTTATCCTTTTTATTTTCTATAACGTTGATTACTTAGGTATGTCATTTTATTCTAACACCATTTATTTTATTTTTGTATATATGCACTGTCCACCTTAGTGAATATTAAATCAAAATTTAATAAGTTTTGTCTTTGATGCTCTAAAGAACTCAGTTAGGCCTCTGATAAGGTTTATATGTGTTTGAATGGAGTGGGTCCAGTGTAAATGCTAATTAACTCTGTGACTGCTTGTGAAGGACTGATGCTAATTAACCAGTTAGTTGCTGGAGTGAATGGGGTAGTGTAACCGTGTTAGCTGCCAGGACAGGGTGTGCATAGTCAGTGAGAGTCGGAGAGTTGGGGGTTTTTGGGGCGTCTTTAGGCGTGAACTTAAAGTGTGGTGGCAGCGAATACCGATTAATTAGTCAGATCACGTGCCCAGCGAACTGGCGTTGTGACAACACATAAACACATCATATACACATCATATACACACCATATACACACCATATTCACATCATAAACACATCATATACACAGCATATACACATCATACCACACACACATATACACACAATATTCACATCATATACACAGCATATACACATCATAACACACATCATATACCACCATATACACATCATATACACACCATCATATCACATCATAAACACAGCATATACACAGCATATACACAGCATATACACATCATAAACACATCATATACACACCATATTCACATCATAACACATCATATCACAGCATATACACAGCATATACACACCATAAACACACCATAAACACATCATAAACCATCATATACACAGCATATATCACATCATATACACACCATATACACACCATATACACATCATAAACACATCATATAACAATCAATAAACACATCATATACACACATAACACATCATAACACATCTAACACACCATAACACATCATAAACACATCATATACACACATATACACACCATATCACATCATAAACACATCATATACACCATATACACAGCATATACACAGCAATATTCACATCATATACTCACGCATATACACGATATTCACATCATACAATATATACACATCATATAACAAATCATATACACATCATATATACACATCATATATACACATCATATATACACATCATATACACAGCATATACACAGCATATTCACATCATATATACACATCATATACACAGCATATTCACATCATATATACACAGCATATACACAGCATATACTCATCATATACACATCATATACACATCATATACACACAGCATATTCACATCATATACACATCATATACACACAGCATTCACATCATTACACATCATATACAACACATCATATGCACATCATATGCACATCATATGCCAGCATATACACAGCATATACACACACATATTCACATCATATAACATCATACACAGCATATTCACAGTCATATACACAGCATATTCACATCATAACCAGCATAATTCCATCATATCCATATATACACCATCTATACACAGCAATATCACACATCATATACACATCATATACACACAGCATATCCACATCATATACACATCATATACACACACATCATATGCACATCATATGCACATCATATGCACAGCATATACACAGCAGTATACACACAGCATATTCCAGCATCATATCACATCATATACACAGCATATTCACATCATATACACAGCATATTCACATCATATACACAGCATATTCACATCATATACACAGCATATACACACAGCATATTCCATCATATACACACAGCATATTCACATCATTTACATACAGCATATTCACATCATATACACAGCATATACACACAGCATATTCACATCATATACACAGCATATTCACATCATATACATATCATATTCATATCATATACACAGCATATAAAAAATACCATGAAACCCCAGAGGACACAGAAACTCCTCTTATAGAAAAAAGACCCTATAATAAAGGCACTGAGCGCATAAGGTCAAAAAATACCCACCTGTTTATTGACATCCAAATATAATCTATGCACATAAACCTTTCCATATCTCCTCATGTGAGGTATTCTAACAACCTTAAAACCCACACATAATATGCTAACATGGATATATTAAAAACATACATATACGGCAATGGCGTGTCCCAATTACCTATACCAAGTGTCCGTGTCCATGGCGATGTGTCATTAAGGTTCAGTTCGTGTTCAAGATTCCTTCCATTTGTGAATAGATACTATCGTAAATGAGCCGGCCACCGATGAAAACAATAGTACGGGACTTACGTGAGAAGCCAGGACCCCGCTGACCGGGACGACCACACTCCTTCACCCGATGGTAAGTATAACAGCAGTTCCAAATGCAAGTTATCATGGATCCCTAAGAAACATGTATCACAGACACTGGACAGTCCCCCTCCTCCAAACAACCCAACGCGCGTTGGTTGTTTGGAGGAGGCAGACTGTCCAGTGTCTGTGATACATGTTTCTTAGGATTCCATGATAACTTGCATTTGGAACTGCTGTTTATACTACCATCGGGGTGAAGTTAGTGTGGTCCGTTCCCGGTCAGCGGGTCATGGCTTCTCACGTAAGTCCCGTACTATTGTTTCATCAGGTGGCCGGCTCATTTACGATAGGTATCTATTCACAAATGGAAGGAATCTTGAACACGAACTGACCTATATATGACACATCGCCTGGCCACTGGACACTTGGTATAGGTAATTGGGGACGCCCATTGCCGTATATGTATGTTTTTAATATATCATGTTAGCATATTATGTGTGGGTTTTAGGTTGTTAGAATACCTCACATGAGGAGATATGGAAAAGGTTTATGTGCAATAGATTTATTATTTGGATGTCACAAAC
>JAACNH010001347.1:0-25937 GCA_019447015.1 Hymenochirus boettgeri | reverse complement strand
ATTCTCCTTTGCTGTGCTTCTCGTATAATCCAGCGGCGATATTACTCTTCTTGAGAAACAGATGCTCAAAGAACAGAAAAACAAGATCAGGGTTAATTTCTAATATAAATATATTCCTTCTTGTCTTCCTTTGCAGTAATTTTGCAAAGTAGTATACTATAATCTATAGGTCTGCTATATACTTAGATGGCTAGCTTTATTTTACTTTATTACTTCAAAGAGATAAATCTGACAAGTTATTTTTTTTCTTTCCTTTTTTTTCCCCCCCCTTCCCCCACCGCTCTCCCTCACCCCCCCCCCCCCCCCCCCCCCTTTACCCCGTCCGGGACGGCTCCCCTTCCCAAAGGATCCATCTTCATCTATAGGTGCTATTATTAAATATCTTTTTTTCTGGTTTTGCCTGTTTTTTTTTGTCATCATTTCATCAGAACTCCCTCAACCAGACAATATGTCCATAATCACACTTCACCAGGCCCCAAACACACATAGGTGTTATAGAAAAAGGGGAATATTAAGAAACTAGCACCTTCAGATTAAAAGAAAAATTTCACACTTCCAACAGACCAAACTTCGTATGATAATTACATACTGACATTATGTGAATAAAACATGGGGGGGCAGGGACGTAATATAATGTAGCAAGTTTCAACGCAAAGCAAACACGGTTATAAGTTGGAACAGTTTATTATGATCCGTATCAATATAACTATTAATATATATATTTCATCCACTTTCAATGTAAAAGAAACAACACAAGAGAAAGAAGGGATTAATAATGTGGTGTGTTCTGATGGTGGAGTCAATGTGTCGCTTCTTCAGTGCGCTTCCGGTTGGGGTTTATTCATTCTCTGTGAGGATGGCTCCCTTTATCCTCAAGAAGTGGACAATAACCGTCGAGGTTGTGTTGCGAATAAAACCCGAACTTAGCTCTTGTAGCTAACAACACTGAGGTTCCTCACCACATTCATCATCTTACTTTTGCACCTCCACAAGATTGAAATGTCTGCATCTGCTGCATCCTTCTGCAGGCCTGACGAAAGATGCAAGGCAATCTGTCTGTCACCTTTGCGCAAAATTTGCAGGCAGGCTATTTCTGTTCTTTCTGAAAGATACACATATAATGTCAGGGAAAAAGCATATACATGATTATACATATTTACATTGCATTGGAGGTGGATAAAGGGCATTAATTCTAATAAATTTTTCTACCCAACACTAATGTTAACAGTTGCAGTAAATAAACATAGGAACATGAGTTCTTGAGTGCGTTGACAAAGACATAATAAAAAAAATGACAATAAAACATGTTGCCACATCTCTTTTGAAAATAAGGCATCAGAAGAAATAACATATGTATAGAAGTACTTCCCATCAGAGGCCATGTCTTCTAAGTGCTAGATGAGATGCTTAAAAGGGAATTTAGAAAATGTTATTTATGTGGGAAAAAGGGAAGAAAATTAGAACAACAGAGGGCAAAATTTACAGATGGCTTAATCAGGGAGCTGCAAGGTAAAAAAGAGAAAGGGAATTTGTTGGTACAAAATTAATATAAAATAGCAAAGCAATGTCAAAATTTCTTTCTTGAAAGCAGCACAAATTGAGCGAGTCCAAAGGAGCTTGCTGTTCGCCAGCAAAATCAGATGTCTGAGTTGAAATGGGCCCAACCAGAGGTTTTAGACACTTCTGAACTTGGCCTTGAGAAGAAACAAAAGGGACATAAACTGTATGTAATCATTTTTTCACACCAACTTTGAGTAAACGCTGTACCGGAGCTAAATCTTCAAAGGCTTATAGGTGTACCCAGCACTTTGGCTAAGCAAAGTGCAGTTGGTTTTATATTAAATTTAAGACATCGGTCCCTACTTTGCAAAACAACTTTTTTTGACCAAACCCGTAGGTAATGACTATATTCCAATATCAAACAAAAACCCCCAAGCAGTTGTTAGTTTGGGACCCGTGAATAGCACAAGTTTCACCACAGCCAGCATGATTTATCAGTGTAACATTAAACGTACCCCTTTCCATATACTATATCTATCTTTTTCTTACTTAGTATGTTTTTTAGCTGAGTTCTGTGTGTGGCCCTGTGGTTATAAGCCCCTTTGATTATACTTTCATGTTGCCTATTCCATTAATTATAATTCACTTAATGAGTCGTTGTTATACGTACACTATACGCATATCCTATCTGAGCGCACAACTGTATATTATACAACATTGTTATGTATACGAGAATACCAGTAGTAAATGTATCCATAACAATTAGACACTGTATAATCTAGAACTTATGTCTAAATATTTTGCTATCACTGTGTGATATAGCACGTGTACTGTATAATTATATTGTATTCAAGTATCTGCCGTGATATCAGCACTGTACCTGTAATATATATTTCTTGATGATTGTAATCTGTGTGCATAGTAGCCACCGGGATACTGTATATTGTATATGTATATCTGTGGTGATATCAGCACGGACCTGTAATATTATATTGTATTAACTGTGTTATCAGCAACTGTACGGTAATATATTGGTATAACTGGTGATATAGCACAGTACCGCTGTAATATTACTTTGTATAACTGTGTGATATCAGCACAGTACCTGATATTATATTGTATAACTGTGTGATTATGCAAGTACCTGTAATTATTTGTATAACTGTGTATATGCACAGTACCTGTAATATATATTGTATAACTGTGTGTATCAGAATGTACCTGTAATATTTATATGTATACTGGGAGGATATCAGACACCTGTCCTGAATATTATATTGTATAACTGTGTGTATATCAGCACCTGTACCTGTAATATTATTGTATAACTGGTGATATCAGCAACCTGTAACCTGTAATTAATTGTATAATGTGTTGATATCAGACTGTACCTGATATTTATTGTATCCCACTGTTTGATCAGCAAGTACCTGTAATATTTATTGTAAACTGTGTGATATCAGCACTGTTCCTGTAATTATATTGTATACTGTGTGATTCAGCACTGTACCTGTAATATTATGTTTAACTGTGTGATTGCACGTCCTGAATATTATCTTGAATGCGTGATATCAGCACTGTACCTGTAATTTATATTGTCATAACTGTGTGATATCAGCCCTGACTGTAATATTATATTGTATAAGTGTGAATACGCACTGACTCTAATAATTTATTTGATAACTGTGTGATATCAGCACAGTACCTGTAATATTATATTGTATAACTGGTGATATCAGCACGTACCTGTAATTTATATTGTATAACTGGTGTGATATCAGCACATGTACCTGTAATAGTATATTGTATAACTGTGATATCAGCACTGTACCTGTAATATATTGTATAACTGTGTGATCAGACAGTACTGTATATATATTGTATAACTGTGTGATATCAGCCACTATCTGTAATATTATATTGTATAACTGTGTGATATCAGCACGTACCCCCGAATATTATATTGTAATAACTGTGTGATATCAGCACTGTACCTGTAATATATATTGTATAACTGTGTGATATCAGCACTGTACCTGTAATATTATATTGTATAACTGTGATATATGCACAGTAACCTGTAATATTATATTGTATAACTGTGTGATATCAGCACTGTACCTGTAATATTATATTGTATAACATGTGTATATGACAGTACCGTAATATTATTGTATAACTGTGTGATATCACTAACGACTAATGTTATTGTATAACTGTGTGATATCAGCACTGTACCTGTAATATTATATGTATAACTGTGTGATATCAGACTGTACCTGTAATATTATATTGTATAACTGTGATATCAGCACCGTACCTGTAATATTATATTGTATAACTGTGTGATATCAGCACTGTACCTGTAATATTATATTGTATAACTGTGTGATATCAGCACTGTACCTGTAATATTATATTGTATAACTGTGTGTGATATCAGCACAGTACCTGTAATATTATATTGTATAACTGTGTATCAGCACAGTACCTGTAATATTATATTGTATAACTGTGTGATATCAGCACTGTACCTGTAATATTATATTGTATAACTGTGTGATATCAGCCTGTACCTGTAATATTATATATGTATACTGTGTGATATCAGCACTGTACCTGTTAATATATATTGTATAACTGGTGATATATGCACTGTACCTGTAATATTATATTGTATAACTGTGTGATATCAGCACGTACCTGTAATATTATATTGTATAACTGTGTGATATATGCACAGTACCTGTAATATTATATTGTATATGTGTGATATAGCACAGTACCTGTAATATATATTGTATACTGTGTGATATCAGCACTGTACCTTAATATTATATTGTATAACTGTGTGATATCAGCACAGTACCTGTAATATTATATTGTATAACGTGTGATATCAGCACCAGTACCTGTAAATTATATTGTATAACTGTGGATATCAGCACGTACCTGTTATTATATTGATAACTGTGTGATTCAGCACTGTACCTGTAATATTAATTGTATAACTGTGTGATATCAGCACTGTACCTGTAATATTATATTGTTAACTGTGTGATATCAGCACGTACCTGTAATATTATATTGTATAATGTGTGATAAAGCACGTACCTGTAATATTATATTGTATAACTGTTATGATATCAGCACTGTACCTGTAATATTATATTGTTATAACTGTGTGATATAGCACGTACCTGTAATATTATATGTATAACGTTGTATATCAGCACTGTACCTGAATATTATATGTATAACTGTTGAATCAGCACAGTACCTGTAATATTATATTGTATAACTGTGTGATATCAGCACTGTACCTGTAATATATATTGTATAACTGTGTGATATCAGCACTGTACCTGTAATATTATATTGTATAACTGTGTGATATCAGCACCGTACCTGTAATATTATATTGTATAACTGTGTGATATCAGCACTGTACCTGTAATATTATATTGTATAACTGTGTGATATCAGCACTGTACCTAATATTATATTGTATTAACTGTGTGATATCAGCACTGTACCTGTATATTATATTGTATAACTGGTGATATCAGCACAGTACCTGTAATATTATATTGTATAACTGTGTGATATCAGCACGTACCTGTAATATTATATATGTATAACTGTGTATATCAGCACCTGTACCTGTATATTATATTGTATAACTGTGTGATATCAAGCCTGTACCTGTAATATTATATTGTATAACTGTGTGATATCAGCACTGTACCTGTAATATTAATTGTATAACTGTGTGATATATGCACAGTACCTGTAATATTATATTGTATAACTGTGTGATATCAGCACTGTACCTGTAATATATATTGTATAACTGTGTGATATCACACTGTACCTGTAATATTATATTGTATAACTGTGTGATATCAGCACTGTACCTGTAATATTATATTGTATAACTGTGTGATATCAGCACTGTACCTGTAATATTATATTGTATAACTGTGTATATATGCACAGTACCTGTAATATTATATTGTATAACTGTGATATCAGCACTGTACCTGTAATATTATATTGTATAACTGTGTGATATCAGCACGTACCTGTAATATTATATTGTATAACTGTGTGATATCAGCAGTACCTGAATATTATATTGTATAACTGTGTGATATCAGCACGACCTGTAATATTATTGTATAACTGTGTGATATCAGCAATGTACCTGTATATTATATTTGTATAACTGTGTGATATCAGCACTGTACCTGTAATATATATTGTATAACTGCGTGATATATGCACAGTTACCTGTAATATTATATTGTATAACTGTGTGATATCAGCACAGTACCTGTAATATTATATTGTATAACTGTGTGATATCAGACCGGTACCTGTAATATTATATTGTAAACTGTTGTATATCAGCACGTACCTGTAATATTATATTGTATAACTGTGTGATATATGCACAGTACCTGTAATATTATATGTATAACTGTGTGATATCAGCACTGTACCTGTAATATTATATTGTATAACTGTGTGATATCAGCACTGTACCTGTAATATATATTGTATAACTGTGTGATATCAGCACTGTACCTGTAATATTATATTGTATAACTGTGGAATCAGCACACTGTACCTGTAATATTAATTGTATAACTGTGTGATATCAGCACTGTACCTGTAATATTATATTGTATAACTGTGTGATATCAGCACGTACTGTAATATTATATTGTATAACTGGTGATATCAGCACGTACCTGAATATATATGTATAACTGTGTGAATCAGCACGTACCTGTAATATTATATTGTTAACTGTGTGATATCAGACCTGTACCTGTAATATTATATTGTATAACTGTGTGATATCAGCACGTACCTGTAATATTATATTGTATAACTGTGTGATATCAGCACTGTACCTGTATATATATTGTATAACTGTGTGATATCAGCACCGTACCTGTAATATTATATGTATTAACTGTGTGATATCAGCACGTACCTGTAATATATATTGTATAACTGTGTGATATCAGCACGTACCTGAATATTATATTGTATAACTGTGTGATATCAGCACTGTACCTGTAATATTATATTGTATAACTGTGTGATATCAGCACTGTACCTGTAATATTATATTGTATAACTGTGTGATATCCGCAATGTACCTGTAATATTATATTGTATAACTGTGTGATATCAGCACAGTACCTGTAATTTATTGTATAACTGTGTGATATCAGCACTGTACCTGTAATATTATTTGTATAACTGTGTGATATCAGCACTGTACCTGTAATATTATATTGTATAACTGTGTGATATCAGCACTGTACCTGTAATATTATATTGTATAACTGTGTGATATCAGCACGTACCTGTAATATTATATTGTATAACTGTGTGATATCAGCACTGTACCTGTAATATTATATTGTATAACTGTGTGATATCAGCACAGTACCTGTAATATATATTGTATAACTGTGTGATATCAGCACAGTACCTGTAATATTATTGTATAACTGTGGATATCAGCACAGTATGTAATATTATTAATGTATAACTGTGTGATATCAGCACTGTACCGTAATATTATATGTATAACTGTGATACAGCACGTACCTGTAATATTATATTGTATAACTGTGTGATATCAGCACTGTACCTGTAATTTATATGTATAACTGTGTGATATCAGCACTGTACTGTAATATTATATGTATAACTGTGTGATATCAGCACCGTACCTGTAATATTATATTACATATATAGGATATTAAAGGATAATTAGAACAAACTGTGTCTGGATTTATGCGCGTGCATGTTATTATTAACAACTATTGTCACATGCTTACTCATGTTTGCTTTCAGAATATTGTCTGAAGAAGGAAACGTATCCTTTAAGAACTCTTCCTCATGCTGTGCTTCTCGTATAATCCAGCGGCGATCATTCCTCTTCTTGCAGAAACAGAGCTTATAAAGAACAGAAACAAAGATCAAGTGTTAATTCTAATATAAATATATTCCTTCTTTGGTCTTCCTTTGCAGTAATTTTGCACAAGTAGTAATACTATAATCTATAGTCTGCTATATACTTAAGATGGCTAGCTTATTTATACTTTATTACTTCAAAGAGATAATCTTAAGTAAAGGAATCACTATAGGTGCTATTAAAACTGGTGTCACAATACAACCAGACAATATTTCAATATCACACTTCAACCAGGCCAAACACACCTAGGTGTTATAGAAACCAGGGGATTAAGAAACTAGCACCTTCATATTAAAAGAAAAATTTCACACTTCAACCAGACCAAACTTAGTATGCTAATTACATACTTACAATATAGTGACATAAACATGGGTGGGCAGTGAGTAATAGTAATGTAGCAAGTTTCAAAGCAAACAAGGTTATAAAGTGTAACATGTTTTAATATATATCATATCATATATAACATATTATATATTATATATTCATCATTAACATGTAAAAGAAAACAAACAAGAGCAAGTAAGGGTATTACATACTGTGGTGGTGGTGATGGTGGAGTAATGTTGTCCGCTTCTTCAGTGTTTGTTGGGGTTTATCTGTGATGATGCTCCCTTCTCCTCCAAGAAGTTGACAACACCGTCGAGGTTGTGTTGAGAATCAAACCGAGCACGTAGCTCTTTGTGCTAAAAAACACGAGGTTCTCACCACATTCCCATCTTACTTTTTGCCTCCTCCACAAGCATTGAAATGTCTGCATCTGCTGCATCCTTCTTGCAGGCCTGACGAAGATGCAAAGGCAATCTGTCTGTCACCTTTGCGCAAAATTTGCAGGCCAGCTCATTTCTGTTCTTCTGTAAGATACACTATAATGTCAGGGAAAAAGCAATATACATGATTAACCATATTTACATTGCATTGGAGGCTGGAAGAAAGGCAATAATTATAAATTTTTCTACCCAACAATAATGTCTAACAGTTGCATATATAACATAGTAACTGAGTTTTTACAAAGACATAATTAAAAAAATGACAATAAAACATGTATGCAATCTTTGAAAATACAGGACATCAAAGAAATAACATATGTATAGAAGTACTTACCCATCAGAGGCCATGTCTTCTAAGTTTCTATATGAGATGCTAAAAGGGAATAAGAAAATGTATTTCTGTGGGGAAAAAGGGAAGAAAATTAGAACACAGATGCAAAAATTTACAGATGCTTAAATCAGGGAGCTGCAATGTAAAAAATAGAAGGTAATTTGGTACAAAATAATATCAAAATAGCAAAGCAATGTCAAAATTTCTTCTGAAGCAGCAAATTGAGCAGAGATCCAAAGGAGCTTGCTTGTTCAGCCAGCAAAATCAAGAATGATCTGATTTGAAATGGGCCCAACCAGAGGTTTTATACTATTCCTGAACTTGGGGTGTGAAGAGAAACAAAAGGGACAATAACTGTAAGTAAATTTTTTCACAACAACTTTGAGTAAAGGCATGTACAGGGAGATAAATCTTCAAAGGCTATAGGTGTTATAGAACTTTGGATTAAGAAAGTAGTGTTTTATATAAAAGAAATATGTCACACTTCACCAGACCAAAACCCGTATGCTAATATATACTTACAATATAAAAAAACCAAAGAGTGGTTGGGCAGTGATAGAAACAAGTTTAAAAGCAAGCAGATTTATAAGTGTAACATAAAAGTTACATTTTAATATATATATATATATATATTTTGTACCTTTAATTTTTAGCTGAGTTTCTGTGTGTGTGTGCTTTATAAGACCAATTCACATTTCCTTATGCTATTCAATTAAATTATCTATTTAATGAGTCAGTTGTGTTATATAATATATATATATATATTAGACATGTATATTATACACACATATGTTATGTATTAAGAGATCCAGTAGTAAATTTATATAACAATATAGAAATGCTATAATCTAGGAACATTATGTATAAATATTTATATTTCATGTGTGCATTTTACTCTTTCCCCTGTGCTAAGAGCAAGTTATGGAAGTCTTGCAAGGGGCAGACTTAAAATATACACTTTGTACCTTTAATTTTTAGCTGGGTTTGTGTGTGCGTTATATCTTTAAATGTATATTTTTTTATAATTTAAAGTGTCTTTTCAAAGACCAATTCACATTTCATTATGCTATTCAATAAATTATACTATTTAATGAGTCAGTTTGTATATATTGATGTATATTAGACATGTGATTATTATACACACACATATGTTATGTATTAGAGATCCACTAGTAAGTTATATAACAATATATAAAGTGCTTAATCTAGGAACATTGTGTATAAAGATATACATTTTATGTCTGCATTTTACTCTCTCCCCCTGTGCTAAGCAAGTTATAGAAATCTTGCAGGGGGCAGACTTGTGTTTAGGCAGAAAAAAGAGCATAGAACAGGAGAGGGCTTTTCAAAGTTACCCTGCCAGGTTACCTTCTCCATTAAGGTAACCCCTAGCTGGAAGACTGCCAGGGGACCAATTGCATGGCTTAGACTGGAAAAGAACACTTAAATGATCTACTGCTACACTTTAATATAGTGGAACACCAAATTAATATACTATAAATGTATAGTATGCTATATTGTCTATTAATATGTTATATTTATTAGATAGCTAGTGGACATGTTTTTATATTTTTGAGATTTTTTAAACATCATTTGTTAGATAAAAAACTATAGCTCAAAGAACTTTAATTAAAAGATGGAAGCAAAACTGTATTGTTTACTTCAAGGAGATATCTTGAAAGGAAAGGAATTCCTATAGGTGTTTATAGAAACTTTGATTAAGAAGTAGTGTTTTTTATAAAAGAAAAAATCACACTTAAACCAGACCAACCCAGGATGCAATAACATGCTACAATTGTTAAATTCAAAGAGATAAATCTGAAAGGAGAAGAAATTTACAGGTGTTATAAAAACTTTGGATTAAAAAACTAGACATATATAAAGAAAAAATGTCACACTTTTAGGTGTCAATGCTAAATAAATATTGCTTTCCCAATAAATAATATCGGAACATCGTAAGGTAAATTAAGACATAAGAATTACACATTTATTTGCTATTACAATTTCTACTTCAAAATCTAGCATCTTCTTAGATGACTGGTAAAGTATTTGAAACCTTTTCTTTCTGACACAATCAGTCATGCCTATCATTATGTGTATGTTTGCAGCTAGAAAAAAAAACATTACCATCAATACCCAACCTGTGCATTGAAAAACAGAGAGATAAGCACTTTTGAATACATCTTTTTTTTCTTCTATAATATACAAATGAGTGTGATAGATATAAGGCTATGATTAAACATAATAAAATACATTTTACAAGGATTAGACTGAATATTAACTTTATAAGGGTCACGCAGCTGATTACGGGACATACCCAGATCACTTATTTTTTTAAAAAAAATAAATATTGCTTTCCCAATAAATAATATCGGAACATCGTAAAGGTAAATTAAGACATAAGATTTACATCAATTTATTTGCTATGACAATACTACTTTAAAATCTAGCATCTTCTTAGATGACTGGTAAAAGTATTTGAAACCTTTTCTTTCTGACACAATCAGTCATTGCCTATCATTATGTGTATGTTTGCAGCTAAGAAAAAAAAAACATTACCATCAATACCAACACTGTGCATTGAAAAACAGAGAGATAAGCACTTTTGAATACATCTTTTTTTTCCTTCATAATATACAAATGCAGTGTATAGATATAAGTGCATATGATTAAACATAATATTACATACATTTTACAAGGATTGAACTGAATTAAACTTTATTCAGGGTCACGCAGCGCATTACGTGACTTACCAGATCACTTTTTTTTAAAAAAAATAAATATTGCTTTCCCAATAAATAACATCGGAACATCGTAAAGGTAAATTAAGACATAAGATTTACAACAATTGATTTGCTATTACAATTTCTACTTTAAAATCTAGCATCTTCTTAGATGACTGGTAAAAGTATTAGAAACCTTTTCTTTCTGACACAATCAGTCATTGCCTATCATTATGTGCATGTTTGCAGCTAGAAAAAAAACATTACCATCAATAACCAACACTGTGCATTGAAAAACAGAGAGATAGCACTTTGAATACATCTTTTTTTTTTATAATAATACAAATGCAGTGTTTAGATATAAGTGCATATGATAAACATAATATTACATACATTTTACAAGGATTATGACTGAATTAAACTTTATTCAGGGTCACGCAGCTTATTACGGGACATACCCAGATCACTATTTTTTTAAAAAAAATAATATTGCTTTCCAATAAATAATATCGGAACATCGTAAAGGTAAATTAAGACATAAGATTTACAACAATTTATTTGCTATGACAATTTCTACTTTAAAATCTAGCATCTTCTTAGATGACTGGTAAAAGTATTAGAAACCTTTTCTTTCTGACACAATCAGTCATTGCCTATCATTATGTGTATGTTTGCAGCTAGAAAAAAAAAAACTTACCACAATACCCAACACTGTGCATTGAAAAAAAGAGGATAAGCACTTTTGAATACATCTTTTTTTTCCATCATAATAATACAAATGCAGTGTTATAGATTAAGTGCATTGATTAAACATAATATTACATACATTTTACAAGGATTATGACTGAATTAAACTTATTCAGGGTCACGCAGCTGATTACGGGACTTACCCAATCACTTATTTTTAAAAAATAAATATTGCTTTCCCAATAAATAATATCGGAAAATCGTAAAGGTAAATTAAGACATAAGATTTACTCAATTTATTTGCTATTACAATTTCTACTTTAAAATCTAGCATCTTCTTAGATGACTGGTAAAAGTATTTGAAACCTTTCTTTCTGACACAATCAGTCATTGCCTATCATTATGTGTATGTTTGCAGCTAGAAAAAAAAAAAACATTACCATCAGGGTCACGAAGCTGATTACGTGACTTACCCAGATCACTTATTTTTTTAAAAAAATAAATATTGCTTTCCCAATAAATAATATCGGAACATCGTAAAGTAAATTAAGACATAAGATTTACATCAATTATTTGCTTATTACAATTTCACTTTAAAATCTAGATCTTCTAGATGACTGGTAAAAGTATTTGAAACTTTTCTTTTGACACAATCTCATGCCTATCATTATGTGTATGTTTGCAGCTAGAAAAAAAAAAAATTACCATCAAAACCCAAACTGTGATTGAAAACAAAGATAAGCACTTTTGAATACATCTTTTTTTCCATCATAATAATACAAATGCAGTGTTATAGATATAAGGGCATATGATTAAACATAATATTACACATACATTTTACAAGGATTATGACGAATTAAACTTTATTCAGGGTCACGCAGCTGATTACGTGACTACCCAGATCTTATTTTTTTTAAAAAATAAATATTGCTTTCCCATAAATAACATCGAACATCGTAAAGGTAAATTAAGACATAGATTTACACAATTTATTGCTATACAATTTCTACTTTAAAATCTAGCATCTTCTTAGATGACTGTGGTAAAGTATTGAAACCTTTTCTTTCGACACAATCAGTCATTGCCTATCATTATGTGTATGTTTGCAGCTAGAAAAAAAAAAAACATTACCATCAATACCCACACGTGCATGAAAACCAGAGAGATAAGCACTTTTGAATACATCTTTTTTTCCCTTCATAATAATACAAATGCAGTGTGTTATAGATATAAGGGGCATATGATTAAACATAATATTACATACATTTACAAGGATTATGACTGATTAAACTTTATTCAGGGTCACGCAGCTGATTACGGGACATACCCAGATCACTATTTTTTTAAAAAATAAATATTGCTTTCCCAATAAATAATATGGAACATCGCTAAAGGTAAATTAAGACATAAGATTTAGTACATACTTAAACCATAGGTTAAGTATTGGACAATTACATATTTATGAGCTATGGTACATACCTCATCTCTGGTATATACTTGGCTTTGTTGAGACTTTTACTATAGTCGTCCAGCTTCTTTTGAAGTTTCAACAGTGAGGCACGAAGAGATGAATCGTGTCGAAGAAATTTTTTCTCGGATTGTATATATTAATGAACTTTTTTACCCCGTTCAAATAGTTCGCACAGTCCAGATGTGGTGTGGGGTGGATATTCGTTGAAAAATTCCACTGCCCTCTTGTATTATGTAGGCAACCAACTCTGCATCATCTTTATCCACAAAATACAAGAATCGTGCTAGGTTTTCTGCTGTGAAATATAAAGGATAATTAGAACAAACTGTGTCTGGTTTATGGTGTGCATGTATATTAACAACTATTGTCACATGCTTACCTCATGTTGTTTCAGAAAATTTGTCGAAGATAGGAACGTATCCTTTAAGAACTTTCTCTTCATGCTGTGCTTCTCGTATAATCCAGCGGCGATCATTCTCTTCTTGCAGAAAAACAGATGCTATAAAGAACAGAAACAAAGATCAAGGTGTTAATTCTAATATAATATATTCCTTCTGGGTTTCCTTGCAGTAATTTTGCAAAGTAGTATACTATAATCTATAGGTCTGCTATATACTTAAGATGGCTAGCTTTATTTTATACTTTTTACTTCAACAGAGATAAATCTTGAAAGTAAAGGAATCACTATAGGTGCTATAAAATGGTGTCCAAAAACAAGACAATATTTCAATATCACACTTCAACCAGGCCAAACACACCTAGGTGTTATAGAAACCAGGGGATAAGAAACTAGCACCTTCATATTAAAAGAAAATTCACACTTAACCAGACCAAACTTAGTATGCTATTACATACTTACATATAGTGACATAAAACATGGTGGGGCAGTGAGGAATAGTAATGTAGCAGTTTCAAAGCAAAAAAGGTTATAAAGTGTAACATGTTTATATATATATCATATCATATATAACTCTATATATATATTTATATATATACATATATATATATCATCATTAACATGTATAAAAGAAACAACACAAGGCAAGTAAGGGTATACATACAAGAAGTGAGTTGGGCAGTGAATAGAAACAAGTTTAAAAGCAAGCAGATTTATAAGGTAACATAAAAGTTACATTTTAAATAAATATATATATATTTTTGTACCTTTAATTTTTAGCTGAGTTCTGGTGTGTGTGTGCTTTATGACCAATCACATTTCCTTATGCTATTCAATTAAATTATACTATTTAATGAGTCAGTTGTGTTTTATAATAATTATATATATATTATTAGACATGTATATTATACACACATATGTTTATGTATAAGAGATCCAGTAGTAATTATATAACAATTAGAAAATGCTTAATCTAGGAACATTATGTATAAATATTATATTTCATGTGTGCATTTTACTCTTTCCCCTGTGTAAGAGCAAGTTATGGAAGTCTTGCAAGGGGCAGACTTAATATACACTTGTACCTTTAATTTTAGCGGGTTTGTGTGTGCGTTATATCTTTAAATGTATATGTTTTATAATTTTAATGTCATTTTCAAAGACCAATTCACATTTCATTATGCTATTCAATTAATTATACTATTAATGAGCAGTTGTATATAATGCATGTATATTAGACATGATAATTATACACACCATAGTTATTGTATTAAGAGATCCACTAGTAAAGTTATATAAACAATAATAAAGTGCTATAATCTAGGAACATTGTGTATAAAGATATACTTTTATGTCTGCATTTTACTCTCTCCCCTGTGCTAAGAGCAAGTTATAAATCTGCAGGGGGCAGACTTGTGTGTGTAGGCAGAAAAAAGAGCATGAACCAGGCAGAGGGCTTTCAAAAGTTACCCTGCCAGGTTACTTCTCCATTAAGGTAACCCCTAGCTGGAAGACTGCCAGGGGACCAATTGCATGGCTTAGACTGGAAAAGAACACTAAATGTATCTACTGACACTTTAATATAGTGGAACACCAAATTAATATACTATAATGTATATGTGTTGCTATATTGTCTAATTAATATGTTTATATTTATTAAGATAGCTAGTGGACATGTTTTTATATTTTTGAGATTTGTTTAAAACATCAATTTGTTAGATAAACTATAGCTCAAGAACTTTAATTAAAGATGGAAGCAAACTGTATTGTTTACTTCAGGAGATATCTTGAAAGGAAAAAGGAATGTCCTATGGTGTTTATAGAAACTTGGATTAGAAAGTAGTGTTTTATATAAAAGAAAAAATCACACTTAACCAGACCAAACCCAGATGCTAATAACATGCGTACAATTGTAAAATTCAAAGAGATAAATCTTGAAAGAGAAGAAATTCCTACAGGTGTATAAAAACTGTTGATTAAAAAACTAGACATATATAAAAGAAAATGTCACACTTTTAGGTGTCAATGCTAAAATAAATATTGTTTCCCCAAAAAATAATACGGAACATCGTAAAGGTAATTAAGACATAGAATTACAACATTTTATTTGCTATTACAATTTTTACTTCAAAATCTAGCATCTTCTTAGATGATGGAAAAGTATTTGAACACCTTTTCTTTCTGACACAATCTCATTGCCTATCATTATGTATGTTTGCAGCTAGAAAAAAAAAAAACATTACCATCAATACCCAACACTGTGCATTGAAAAACAGAGAGATAAGCACTTTTGAATGACCATTTTTTTTCTCTTCATAATAATACAAATGCAGTGTTTATAGATATAAGTGCATATGATTAAACCATAATATTACATACATTGCTACAAGGATTATGACTGAATTAAACTTTATTCAGGGTCACGCAGCTGATTCGGGACATACCAGATCACTATTTTTTTAAAAAAATAATATGCTTCCCCATAAAAAATATCGGAACATCGTAAAGGTAAATAAGACATAAGATTTACACAATTTATTTGCTATGACAATTCTACTTAAAATCTAGCATCTTCTTAGATGACTGGTAAAAGTATTGAAACCTTTTCTTTCTGACACAATCAGTCATTGCCTATCATATGTGTATGTTTGCAGCTAGAAAAAAAAAACATTACCATCAATACCCAACACTGTGCATTGAAAAACAGAGGATAAGCACTTTGAAGACATCTTTTTTTTCCTTCATATAATCACAATGCCGTGTTATAAGAGTGCATATGATTAAACCTAATATTACATTAATTTAAAGGAAGTTATGACTGAATTAATTTATTCAGGGTACGCACTGATTACGACTACCCAGATCACTTATTTTTAAAAAAAAAAGTAATATTGCTTTCCAATAAATAACTAGCGAAACATGTAAAGGTTAAATAATACATAAATTTACACAAATTATTTGCTATTACAATTTCTACTTTAAAATTAGCATCTTCTTTAGATGACTGTAAAAGTATTTGAATACCTTTTTTCTGACACAATTAGTCATTGCTATGCATTTGTGTATGTTTGCAGCTAGAAAAAAAAAAAATTACCATCAATACCCAAAACTGTGATTGAAAAACGAGAGAGATAAGCACTTTGAATACATCTTTTTTTCCTTCATTAATAATACAAAATGCAGTGTTATGATATAGGCATATGATTAAACATAATTTACATACATTTGACAAGGATTATGACTGATTAAACTTTATTCAGGGTCACGCCAGCTTATTACGGGACCATAACCCAGATACTTTTTTTTAAAAAATAAATATTGCTTTCCCAATAAATAATATCGGACACTCGTAAGTAAATTAATGACATAAGATTACAACAATTGTATTTGTATTGACAATTTCTACTTTAAATCTAAGCATCTTCTTAGATGACTGGTAAAAGTATTGAAACCGTTTCGTTCTGACAACAATCAGTCATTGCTATCATCTGTGTATGTTTGCAGCTAGAAAAAAAAACTATTACAGATCAGGATACCCAACCACTGTGCATTGAAAACAGAGAGATAGCACTTTTGAATACTATTTTTTCCTCTAATAATAACAAATGCGAGGTTATATGATATAAGGCATTATGATACATAATATACATACATTTTACAAGGATATGGACTGAATTTAAACTTTATTAAGGTCACTGCAGCTGATTACGGATCATACCCATATAACGGTTAGTGTTTTTAAAAAAAATAATATTGCTTTACCAATAAATACACATATCTGGATAAAAAACATCGTAAAGTAAGTAAGTACCTAGACTTTATCATCATATTTATTATGCTAGTATACTACTTTATACTTTAATAAATCAGATATCTTCTTAGATGACTGTTAAAATGGTATTTGAATACCTTCTTTCTGAACACAATCAGCATGCCCATCATTATGTGTATGTTTGCAAGCTAGAAAAAAAAAACATTCCATCAATACCCACACTGGCATTGAAAAACACGAGAGATAAGCACTTTTGAAGACATCTTGTTTCCTTCATAATAAACAAAAGCAGTGTTATAGATAAGGGCATATGATACACATAATATACATAATTTTACAAGGATTATGAACGAATTAAATTATTCAGGGTTCACGCAGCTGATTACGGACAGTACCAGATCATTATTTTTAATAAAAAATAAAATTGCTTTCCATAAATAATATCGGAACTAGTTAAAGGTAAATTAAGACATAAGATTAGTAACATACTTTAACATAGTAAGGCGTATTGACAATACATTTTATTGAGCTATGGTACATACCTCATCTCGGTACTATATCTTTGGCTTTTTTCGTTGAGACTTTTACTATAGTCGTCCAGCTCTTTTGAAAGTTTCAACACGTTGAGGCACGAAGAGATGAATCGTGTTCGACAGAATTTTTTCTCGGAGTGTAATATATTAATGAACTTTTTGTACCCGTTCAAATAGTTTCGCACAGTCCAGATGTGGTGTGGGTGGATAATTCGTTGAAAATTCCAACTGCCCTCTCTGATTATTTGTAGGCAACCACTCTGCATTCATCTTTAATCCACAAATACAAGAATCGTGCTAGGTTTTCTGCCTGTGAAATATAAAGGATATTAGAAAAACTGTGTCTGGATTATGGCTGTGCAGTTATTATTAACAACTATTGTCACATGCTTACCTCATGTTTGCTTTTCCAGAATAATTTGTCTGAAGATAGGAAACGTTATCCTTAAGACTTCTTCCTTCATGCTTGCTTTCTCGTATAATCCAGCGCGATCATTCCTCTTCTGCAGAAACAGATGCTATAAAGAAACAGAAACAAAGATCAAGGTGTTAATTTCTAATATAAATATATTCTTCTTTGGTCTTCCTTTGCAGTAATTTTGCAAAGTAGTATACTATAATCTATAGGTCTGCTATGACTTAAGATGGTAGCTTTATTTTACTTTATTACTTCAAAGAGAATAATCTTGAAGTAAAGATCACTATAGGTGCTAAAAACTGGTCACAATACAACCAGACAATATTCAATATCACACTTCAACAGGACCAACAACCCCAGGTGTATAGAAACCAGGGGATTAGAAACTAGCACCTTCATATTAAAAAGAAAAATTCACACTTCAACCAGACCAAACTTAGTATGCTAATTACATACTACAATATAGTGACATAAAACATGGGTGGGGCAGTGAGAATAGTAATTAGCAAGTTTCAAAGCAAACAAGGTTATAAAGTGTAACATGTTTATATATATATCATATCATATATAAACATATTATAATTATATATATATATATATCATCATTAACATGTAAAGAAACAACACAAGAGCAAGTAAGGGTATACATACTGGTTTGTGGTGGTGATGGTGGAGTAATGTTGTCCTCTTCTTTCTTTCCAGTGGTTTTGTGGTTTGATCTGTGATGATGCTCCCTGTTCTCCTCCAAGAAGTTGACAACACCGTCGAGGTTGTGTTGAGAATCAAACCTGGCACTAGCTATTATGGAGCTAACAACACCTGAGGTTCCTAACATCGCATCTTATTTTGCATCTCCACAAGCATTGGAATGTCGCATCTGCTGCAGCCTTCTTGCAGAGGCCGGACGTAAGATGCAAGGCATCTGTCTGGTCACCTTTGCGCAAAATTTGCAGCCAGGCTTTTTGTTCTTTCTGAAAGATAAAACATATAATGTCAGGGAAAAAAAGCATATAATGATTAACCATATTTACATTGCATTGGAGGCTGGAAACGGCATAATTATAAATTTTTCTAACCAAACATAATGTCTAACAGTTGCAATAATAAAAATAGTAACGATTTATTACCAAAAGACATAATTAAAAAAAATGACATAAAACATGTATGCAATCTTTGAAAATACAACAGGCATCAGAAGAAATAACATATGATATAGAAGTACTTACCCATCAGAGGCCATGTCTTCTAATTCTATATGAGATTGCTAAAAGGAATAAGAAATTGTTATTTCTGTGGGAAAAAGGAAGAAAATTAGAACACAGATGCAAAATTTACGATGCTTAATATAGGGAGCTGCAAGTAAAAAATAGAAAGTTAATTTGGTACAAAATATATCAAAATACAAACAATGTCACAATTTCTTTCTTGAGCAGCAAATTGAGCAGAGATCCCAAGGAGCGTGGTGTTTCGCCACAAAATCATAATGATCTGGATTTGGAAAGGGCCAACCAGAGGTTTTATACTATTCCTAATTTGGGGTGTGAAAGACAACAAAGGGACAATACCTGTATGTAAATTTTTTTCACACACGCTTTGAGTAAAAGGCTTTACAGGGAGATAAATCTTCAAAGGCTATAGGTGTGTATAGAAACTTGGAGTAAGACAGTAGTGGTTTTTTATATAAAAGAATATGGTCACACTTCAACCAGACCAAACCCACGTATGCAATAATAAACTTACAATTAAAAAAAACCCAAAGAGTGAGTCGTGATGGGCGTGAATAGAACAAGTTTAAAAAGCAAGCAGATTTATAAAGTGTAACATAAAAGTTACATTTTAAATATGATATAATATATATTTTTGTTACTTTAATTTTAGCTGAGTTTCTGTTGTGTGTGTGCTTTATACTGACCAATCACATTTCCTTATGCCTGATTGCAATTACATTATACTATTTAATGAGTCAGTTGTGGTTATATTAGATATATACTATATATATATAGATGACTGTATCTTATAACCCACATCATGTTATGTATTGAGATCCAGTAGTAATTATATAACAAATATAGAAATGCTATAATCTAGGAACATTATGTATAAAATTTTGTATAACTGTGGGATATAAGGCACTGTACCTGTAATATGATATTGTATAAAGTGTGATATCAGCACTGTACCTGTAATCTTATATTGATAAACTGGGGTGATATTCAGCACGGTACCTGTACAGAGTAATTGTATAACTGTGTGATATCAGCACTGTACCTGTAATATTATATTGTATTACTGTGTGTGATATCAGACTGTACTGTAATATTATTATTGTATAACTGCGTGTATATGCACAGTACCTGTAATATTATCTTGTATAACTGTGTGATTCAGACAGTTACTGTATAATATTTATATACGGTATATAGATCTCCCCATATAAAGTATATATACGGTATATTGATCTCCCTATATACAGTATATATACGGTATATTGATCTCCCTATATACAGTATATATACGGTATATTGATCTCCCCATATAAAGTATATATACAGTATATTGATCTCCCTATATACAGTATATATACGGTATATTGATATCCCTATATACAGTATATATATAGTATATTGATCTCCCTATATACAGTATATATATAGTATATTGATCTCCCTATATACAGTAAATATATATAGTATAGTTTTTTAACTATGTTTGTAGTTTGTAAGGCGTGATATGCCTCAATAAAGCCGTGTTTTTAATGAACGAGTGTGGACTCTAAGAATTCCGGTGTGCGCCGATCCGTGAGGAATCTCCATTATACGTGTGTCATTAAACAGAACCAAAGCGAAGGGTTCGGGGCAGGCGGCACCCGGACCACCATAAGGGACTGGTGAGTACCATGATCCTTGAGTCATTTGAATGATTAAAGTTTCAACAATTTGGAAAAAATTCCAACGACACGCACAGGGTTTGTTACACCTGTGCCCAATATTAGAACAAGTGAGTTTGATTTGTGTGAACACTCGCTGCATTGGATACAGATTCTTTGATAGCATGTTAATTAGAATGTTGTTCTTTTTCTTCGCTTGAAATCTGCATCCATTACTATCACTCGTAAATTATTATCCAAATTTAGGATTTTGTTATATTAACTACATCCCTATAAGCAGTAGTTTAATTCAATATGGATCACAATAGAGAAGACATATCCTCCCCCTATCGGGAAGATTTAGATATGCATGATTATAAAACACGGAACAATGTAAGATCCAGGAGAGCTATGAATGCATTTAGTGATGAATGTATATTAGATAATACGATTGAAGCTTGCTTTTATGCAGCCGAAAAAGTAATTATGAAAGAAACAAGAATTAGCTGGGACATTATGTCTCTTGAAAAATACCAGGAAGATAATATCATACCTCGAGGTCTTAGAATTAAGAAAAGACCTACATTTTATGTAGAGGAAGATAGCCCTTTTATGGCTAACTGGAATAGGATTTTGTCTGATTGTTCTTTCAAACTAATTGACCTGATATTAACATATAAGAGGGAACAATTGGAAACAATATTAGCAGAAGTTAAAATGAAAGAAAATGGTTTGGATACATTTAAAACTGATCCTTCGTATAGGGAACTTAATGGTAGATTGGTTGGGATAATCGACAGGACAGATAAACAAATAATGGAAACTAAAAGCCGAAAATACAATAGAGACAAAAAAGATTACAGAGAGAAGAAAATTTATAATTTTTCTGAACGAAATAATTTTAGATATAAGAGAACTCCGGGGAAAAACCAACGGAAACAGATTTTTCCTGGTCAGAATAGGGTAACTAAGTCCATTCTTAAAAATGACAAGAGATTCAATAAAAGAGTGAGTTTCTCTACTAGCGGCAGTGAGGGAGAGGATTTTTCGGACAGTGCCTCCCTGTCTTCTTCTTTAATTTCTTACAGGTCGTCAAGCAGAAAAAATGGAAATGGCCAGCCAAACTATAAAGAATTTGTTCCATCCGATTCTAGGAGGTACTTTATTTCAGGACGAAAAACACATAAATCAAAGAAAACAGACATGGATGATTCAGAAGGTGACGACCAGAGACATAAGAACAAATCAGGTAGAAAAACCTTCCCTTTAGACCCAAAGGAACTAGACGAGGACACAGGTACAATATGGAACAGAGGATACCACCTCAGGGAAAGGAAGAAAAACAGACCATTGTGTTAAACTTATCTAAAAGATCTCTAAACTGTCATGAACTCGCTGTTTTGAATAAGGGTTTATCCTTTTGTCCGACACAGTCCTTTAACTTATTAGGCACCCTGATGGACTTGAACAAATTCGTAAGAAAAATCGTACTTAGAAAATGTTTTTTGCAAACTGACATACAATGTGATGTTGATGTTAATAATGATGGAGGTACAGTTGTGGAGTCTGATAGTCAGGTATTAGAAAACTTAGAATATTTATACAGTATTTCTGTCAATAATCCTGAGGAATCTCAGGGACTAGGTATTGATCCTAGGCTGTACAAAAATAAATTTAGGACTAAATCTAGGTATTACCCTATAAAAATCAGGAGTCAGGCAATAGATAACTTTCAGGAGTTAGTTGAGAGAGATCTAAAACAATTGAAACAGGAATGTTCTAATAGTAATTACAATAAGTATCAAAATATGTCAGTGCATGAATATAAAGCTTTAGAAAATCTAAAAAAAGACGACAGTATTATTATTAAAAATTCAGATAAAGGTGGAACGGTAGTTATACTTAATAAAGAAGATTATAAAATAGAGGCTTTACGCCAACTCAGTGACACCAACACTTATAAAACTTTATCAACAGATCCTACAGATAGCTTTAAAGAAATTTTGAACAAATTAATAGAAGAAGGCATTAGTATAGGCATAATCAGTACAGATATGAAAAACATGCTAGTACCCGCACAACCCATTATCCCCATTTTTCACCATTTACCCAAAATACATAAAGGGATCTTTCCACCACAAGGCAGACCTATTGTAGCGGGTATATCATCACTTAATGAAGGCTTGTCGGAACTAATAGATCTGTTGTTGCAGCCCTTTGTTAAGCGACTACATTCTTATGTACGAGACACTACTCATATTCTAAGTATTTTAAAAAAGTTCACATGGCAGGAAGATTTTTCTTTAACTACCGCAGATGTTGTGTCTTTATATTCTTGTATCCCACATAATTATGGCATACAAGCAATTAGATACCATTTGGACAAATACAGCAATTACACATTAGAATGGAAACTTTTTATTCTTGAAGCCCTCCAATATCTTCTAACACACAATTTCTTCCAATTCGATGGGACCTTTTATATACAAAGTTGTGGAGCTTCAATGGGAGCTAAATTTTCTCCTACCTACGCTAATCTTTTTATGGGGTGGTGGGAGGAAGTTTATCTCTTCCACCACCCCATATATGTAGGGCCTGATTCTAAAATAGTATCTTATCATAGATACATAGATGACCTATTGGTCATTTGGAAAGGAACTAAAACTGAATTCGACATGTGTTTTTCGGAATTGAGTAATAATCCCTTTAATCTGAAATTTACTCATCAATTTGGTTGTACATCGGTAATATATTTGGATTTGCTAATTGGTATTAAGGATATGTGTTTATATACTACTAATCATCGTAAACCAGAGGCGAAAAACTCCATTCTTTTGGCAACTTCCAATCACCCCATTCATTGCATTAAAGCAATTCCCTACAGTCAATTTTTACGACTTAGGAGGAATTGCTCAACAGAAATCCTGTTTGATAGAGAGAGAAATCTCATGATACAAAGATTTAGAGAGAGAGGTTATAGTCTTTCTTCTTTACAATCTGCCTATCGTAAGGCAAAAGGAATCAACCGTGACACCTTATTTAAGGAGCAAGAAAAGACCACGAATAGATCTGAAACTTTGAAATATAATAACACTAATATAAGTCAAAAAAATATGGTAGGAAACATCTTTTTTACCACTAAATACAGTCCTCAGTTTAGAAATATAGTAAACTGCATAAAAAGGTACTTACCTATTTTAGAACAAGATCCTGCACTTCATTCTGTCCTTAAGGCTGGTTGTAAATATGTTCCCAAGAGAGCACAGTCTTTGGGAGACATATTGTCACCAAGTATGTATGAAGAAAAAATGGAACATAGAACCACATGGCTGTCTTGTAATGGCAGCTATATGTGTGGTGCCAACCGTTGTAAAACGTGTTCCTACATGCACAAATCCACCACATTTAAAAGTACTGTCACTGGGAAGACTTATGAAATAAGACAACATATAAATTGTAACAGCGAATATGTAATATATCTTCTCACGTGTACATGTTGTAATATACAGTATGTAGGATGCACCTCTCGATCTTTAAAGTCTAGGATTCGTGAGCACATTAGGGATATTGCTCAACGTAATATCAATAGCCCAGTAGGTCGACACTTTTTTAACTGTAATCAATCGAACTTAAAGTCTCTTAGAGTGCAGGGCATACAAAAAATACATCAAGACAAACGAAACAAAGATAGATTAGCTCTACTTAGAAAAAATGAGGTACGTTGGATATTTAATTTGGATACAAGAATCCCACTAGGTTTGAATTCTAGATATGATATCCTCTGTTATATTGATTAAATATAGAAGCATTGATACAAATTTTAGTTCTATATTTATAAATCTTGTTAATGTTCTATTCTAACTATGTTATAAGATATATTATTATTTATAAGTTTGTCTTTTTATAATTAAGTACACATCTAATACATAAATGTATATCTATTTGGATCTAGTTGCTACTACATCATACATAGTTTGTATAGTTTGTGTAGTTCCTTATTTTCCCTCAACACTAATGAGAAACAGCATTTTTAAAATAATTGATTAGTTCCATTTATTCAATATTGGCAACTCAGCTATATAGTTTTGAGGGTTAATTTTAGGTTCTTTTGTTTTAAAATTTTGATAGGTTAAAACGCTTGTTATGGGCGTTTTCCTATGTATGACGTTACTTCCCCCTATAAGAGGAATCAAACGAGATACACCCCTAGCCTATGAGTAAGAGCCTTCTGGCTTGAAACGCGTAAGGCGGGTTTTTTAACTATGTTTGTAGTTTGTAAGGCGTGATATGCCTCAATAAAGCCGTGTTTTTAATGAACGAGTGTGGACTCTAAGAATTCCGGTGTGCGCCGATCCGTGAGGAATCTCCATTATACGTGTGTCATATATATATAGTATATTGATCTCCCTATATACAGTATATATACGGTATATTGATCTCCCTATATACAGTATATATACGGTATATTGAT